>JABFOV010000766.1:0-32120 GCA_022817685.1 Aradophagus sp. ZL-2020
CGCTCATTCTCAACGTTGTTCGATTTGCTTGATTTTAATAGCAAATACGTGATTTCGTATTTATATCAGACCGTGCCGCATATCAAATTCAAAATAGTAATAATAAAATGAAAAAGAAAAAAAATCAGAGAAAATAAATCGTTAAAAATGTTGGAAAAGTAATGGAGATATGCAGCATATATTAGCGAATTCAATTAATTGAATTGCTAGATAAAACTTTGGGTCAAATAATTATTTACTAATAGGTAAATAAGTTTGAGTGTAAAAATAATTTTATTTGTTAAAATTGGAATGTGAAAATGCAAGAAAACATAAAAATAAGAACGTAAGTATGGGGGTTTTCCCAAATACTATCATTCTTGTTTTTATCCTTGTTTACATTCAGTGCGTTTTTTCTCAAAGCTTTCCATTGCCAACTTCGGAAACAAAGAATCGTCATTGCGTCAGTAAGGTAGTATCAGCGGTATCGGTCGGTCGCAGAAAGCCGCCGCCATGTTAGTTTACGAGTTTCCGCCATTTCAAAGGAAAGTGCATTTCGTTATAAAATCGATTAATTGCTTTAGTATTACGTGTCGCGACGCGAGTGTTAGTGTTATTCATCAATGCAGTGCAGTGTCTACATGGTTCCTGTTCCTGATGGCTACATCAAGTAAGTCCCCGAAATTTTTAATTTTTTGTCGAAATATCTGTATAGGTACTAAAAAAAGTTTCAAAAATTGTAAACTGCTGTGGTAAAAATTCTTCGGCATCCACAATCACTAAAGATAATTAAAGTGTTATAACTTTTCACAAGCATAATTTTTGTAACTTTTCATTACTTATTTTGAAGATATTACGGTATACCATGATTTTTATAAACTGCAGTGAGTACAGTGAGTATTTGGAAAATTGTAATAATTATTTCTGCAATAATATTTAAAAATAAAGAACGATTCGTTCTGAAAACAGTTTATACTAAATTAACGATTTCTCTACGCAAATTTTTTTTCGGGAAATAGTAATAAGAAAGCGGTATTCAAAAGGTCGAAAAATGAAAGAAAAGATTACTTTCTCCAAGGCTGGGTCGGTTTCTTGTTTCGTTCGAAAAACCGTACGCTTGGCGCGCGCACGCGTCACATAACGATATAGCGTAAACGTAAGATAACAGTGGGAATAGGCAGGCGGAATACATTCGACGTTTTGTCGCTTCGGCAATACACCGCGTTCGCTTCGACGAGAGCAAATACAAGATAGCGGTATACGATTGGCAATATAGCAGCATATTCGTCGATAATAAAGCTCAGCTCCGCGAAATCGTTAGTAACGTTCACGCACGATTTCACTCGAAAATCGCCATTAAAAAAGCTGTCGGTATTAAAGTAACAGGTGCACGGACGGTTGCCAACTTCTTTTCCTCTTTTTCGCCGGCAAATTTAAATTTTATCAGCTTCTGCATTTAGATAGGCGGCAATCGTTGAATGAATTACACCAAGTCGCGATTTATTCGGCCATTTTCTACGGCTTTGCTTTTTAAATTTTGACCTTCCAATTAAGCAAGTGTGATTTTTGTCATTTCTGTTGAGTTTTTCAATCTACTTCAAAGTCGATGAAAAATCGTGCAAACGTACGGATCAAGAGTTCAGTTATGATCAGATTTAATCAACTTGAGCAAACGCATTTTCTAGTTTACATTATTTTGTTTAAACAAAGTCAATTAATCGTTTAAAATTTAACGTTTTGCGCACGATTTGCACAATTCTGATAAGCATGATTTTTATTATTTTATAACACATATTAATTTTTGCAATTCATTTTCAATGTGTACTTTTCATTTATTATTTCATCACTTCATGTTCAACGTAAAATAAAGGATTTCGGCTAATATTATGTCGCCGGATGTCGGCCTTTGTAAAATGGGTGTGGGATGACGGTGCCCACGTATCAAAGTAAACCAGGCTTTTAGAAAAGAAAGAAGAATAAAATACAAGAGAAAATAAAATGAAATTGTTTTCAGTTTACAAACGCGCTGTAATTTCTGATAGATAAATTTAACAGAATCCTGGCTTATAGTAATAACTTAAAAGGAAGAAATTAAAAGGATGTAAATAATTCTAAACAATTTTTTCATCATTTACTTTTATCATAGAAATAAAATTTGCATCCGTCCGCACTTAGGCAACTTCATGCATTATATTAACACTTGCTGAATTGCAATCGCTGAAGAGATCTCGCAAAGTTATGATTTTTCCTGTAAAAGCATTGTTATTCGGCCGTAAAGATTAATTGCGGGGCAATTAATCTTCGTTTTCTGCACCTTCGACTACGAGACCCCGAACCATGATATTCATTTAACACGTGAAAAAGTCTAAGAAAAAAAATGCCTATGGACAATGAGTGGGAAACAATGATGTGTACCATATTCCATGACATATTCGCTCGTAATCATAAAGGAAGCTCGGTCCATTTGTGCCTACGTATGTACCAGTCACATAACTTGAATTAACGCGAAGAACTTACGGTGCAAGATAGGTCGGGAAGAGACCCAGTGTGGGACGCTCTGCGTGGGTCGGACCGGAACTCGTATGATTCACGCTGCGTCGAAACCGTGAGACACGCGAGATACCGATCTTTCGAATAAACACGAATAGTAATTTAATCGTCGTCTCATTTTCAATACGTTAAATTATATAATATATTGCCAATAATCCAACGTCCAGTTCTTTAATTCCTCCGGGCCGGATTAATACCGTCAGCGACGTTAGTATATCAATTGGGTCAACCGCATTGAAAGCAAAATTAGTAAAAATTTAGGTGATACTGTAAGACGTAAATAATTTTGCAAGGGCGGATAATGAATTAATATTTGATATCAAATAAGTTAGCTGCGTTCTACTTTATATTGCAAACACCGAGAACAGCAGAAAATTTAGAGTTTTCAGTCTTCATTTGTAAAGTTATAACAAATATACATAGAGCGCGCGCACTGTCTAGTATCAAAATAACTTGTTGGTTGGTTCGGTTGATAATAATCGGATCGATTCAAAATAATCTTCTGAATTTGAAATAATCTGTTGGTGTCAAAATAATATAACTCAGGTAATGAAGATTTTTTTTTTTACTTGGAAAGTTTATAACTTTTTTGTGATAATTTGTACGTGTAATTTGTAATATTTATTTTATTTTCGAAAATTTCGTGCAATTTGATTATCAGCGTAGTCGAAAGTGTATTCAAATAATTGACCTCAGAAAGTGTATATACAATGACGTGGACGTGAAAGTCGGATAGAGATGATAATATGGAATTATGATCGATGAACGTAGGGTAAATTGGATTTTGAATTGAAGTATTTCGATATATACAGATTAGAACAGTTTTAAGGTATTGCTACTAGAGTAATTTTGTGAAACAGTGATAACTATGCTTTATATATTTTATTTAAATATTCGATGTTAGTAAAATCTTTCATGAAAATTTTTTAAATATTATAACATCAAAAAGATGTCTGCATTACATTAGTTTGATGCACAATTTTTCTCGGGGTTTTTAATTGTTAATAATGTTTTTAAATTTTCCAACGTTTATTAGGAAACGGAAATAAATTCCAATATACTTTTCTTCGTACAAATAATTTTTTTTTTTATTGAATAATTTTATAAGTAGCTAGAATATTTCAGTGTCTGAGAATATAACTTTTCATTTATGATTACAATATATTTTACTAAAGTATATATAATTAATTTTCGTTTATCAATAAACGTTGAAAACTCCAACTCCATTGTTAATAGTCGTAATGTTAAATCATAATCTCTCGAATTTGCTTATTGTTTATTAACTATGATTCGCTCTTTGAATTTCGGCAGTTATTTTAAAGCACTGTCAAAGATCGGTGCCATTTTGATAAAAGTCCGTAATCTTTACTGCTCGTTTTTGCGCGCGAATTGAAAAAGGCAGGTGTTTGCAGCGGAATCAAAGAGATTTGGGACAGTGTTCGTAATTACTCACTTTATACACACGTAACTTTGTACGTGTCAACAAAAACCCACACAAGTGCACTTCCGTTATTACCGGAAACACCGACGATATTCTGACCCAGATAGTTGGCCCGAAACATGTGTAGGGCGTACGTGTATCATAGCGCATATGTAAACATACATACACCGCCACAGTATACCGATCATTAATTGTGCATCGGAAGCAGCCGCATTCTAGCGGCATTCTCTGACCACGGCTCCGAATCTCCGTTTCTACCTCCAACAACCCTTTGATGTTCAAACAAAAATCAGACACAATACGTTGCCTTTCGTTTTAACGCACTGCATATCAATTGACGTATTAGTTTCCCATTGTTCGCTTTTAAATGCGTCGTATATTCAATTTTAAACGTTAAATAATTTTGTAACAATTTGTCGTCAAGCCGGTACAAAGAAAAGTATTACACCAAAGTAATTAGCTTATTTTAATTAAATACCAAAATCAGAGTTGAAAAAAGAATCTCAGGGGTTCTTTGAAATTCTCAGGCTCAAGAGGTTTAAAACTGTTTAAATGAATCTTCTTTTTAAAATAAGATTTCGAATAAATTGTATGAAATTTAAATACCAATTCAGTCTCTTGCATCTCCAAATTTGATTGATAATTTAGATTGTATTCTATCACATTTAATTCAACTTATTTACAATAATTTTTTTCGATCAATATTCGTTAAAGAAAGGTACTGTATGTGTCTAAAATATTTCAAAAGTATGTCATCACTTTTTCTTTTTAAGTTTACTTAATTGAAGATTTTAAGTTTTTTTTTTTTTTTTTTTTTTGAGCTGAGGGAAATAATTTTAACTCCGTTTAAGATCCAGAATTATTATTGTTTCAAAAAAATCATTGTAAACTGACTTTTGCAACTAATCGGACAAAACTTTGATGTGCGTCAAATTTCGCCAACTCCAATACGTACGATGAACTTTATTGTCCGATGAGTGGCAATTTGGTACTAGTTTTATGGGGTAACGTACATTGGCATATGGACCAATCGAGACAATAACTTCTTGCCACTTTCGCGTTTTTTCACGTCCCCAAGAATAACGTTATCCTTCGGGAAATCGTTGAAAGCCAAGCTCGACGAATCTCACATGTGCTTTGCAATGAGGTGCACGACTCGCGTAGAAGCTATATGCTGCCTACATCCCTGGGGGAGAATATTCTAGTATATGCTTGTAATTCGATGTGATCGAAGTAAAATACTGGTTCGAACGGCGAAGCATACGACGCTCGAATATTTGTATGAATCAGGCGGTTCTAATGCGTTTGACGAAAACGCCGGAATTTCTATTTCACATCTGGATACCATTTCGTGGTTCAGATAATACATACGTTTGTAAAGTAGACATAAACATCGGATAAGTATCAGCGTATGAAATTTTGCCTTTTTCGACATATGGTTCAAGAGGTTACTGTCCTATAAAGTGTTCTACGATGAAAATTTAGCCGAATTTTCATAGTACGTCTTTCGGAATGCTTTCTACATTTTTAAATTACAATCGGAAAGAGATTATGCTGCAGCATAAAATCGTTCTATACTAGAATAAAGTTTGAAAATATTTCGTTGTTTCCTATCACTATGCACGTAAAAGACAAGTTTTTGTGAAAGTGACTGAATTGACCGGCAACAGGTGGATAAATAAAGGTCATAGAGAATATGTCGTTGTTTATAAAATACGAATACATTTTCAGAAATTTAACGTAAATTATTAAAAATCGCTTGAACAATTATCCATAAATTTTGTCTTCGTCCATCTTGTCCAATGAACTTATCAGTAATCTTTTAAAGGTCAATCAAAGGATCAATTTTCGATACACAATACGACGCGTTTGTTTCTTTAGTGTTACATTTTGATGTTGAAATTGTTTACAATGTAAGTTACACCACACGGAACAGCCTTCGACATTCGTGACTGCGGAGTCACGTTGACAGTGCAGGCTACTCATTTGCCTCTGAATTCCTTTTGACTTAATACCGCTGACGGTCACTCGAGCGGGCCGTCTGATTTATTTAACCTCGAAATTGATGGCCCTCGAGTCGGGGGGGTTTTTTTCGCCGCGGCGAAGAAGCCCGCGATGCGCGCTCGCCAATGGAATGTCACTAATCGGAAACAATGAACGAAGGATTGATCGCGATGCACGTCCCCGTGGTCTAACGTATTTCTCAATCAACATCCGAAGTAAATCTAAACTTTGGCTATACGTGTTAACGAGCTATCGATCCCCCGTTAAGCTAACGAGTTGGAGTCAGCGACTTCGGGCGATTGGCAAAGATCTCCCGCGGCGACGCGCGTAAATCTCAATCACCGATGCCCGGAGAATTCGAGAGCTCGTCTCGGCCACCAAATAACACCTCTTTTTGTATCGTACGAGAAGCGCCACCCATAAATTGTGCGCCGGCTGAAGAAGTGGTTCCGAGGCGACTCCGGAGTCCGGGCCCGGCCACCCGTGATGAGAGCTCAAGCTCGAATGTATAGCCGCAGAGTCTGCATTAATGATATAACCCAAACGCGCCAAAGTCTCGGCCAATAAGCGCTATCAATTCTCATTTATTTATATAACTCGTTAAAATTGGACTCGAAATATTTTACACTCGCCGCTTCCACGTTTAAAGTGTTGCTTAATAAAAAGTAATGTTACGGCTTCAAGCCAACAATTTATTTGCTGCAAAGATTGCCCGGCTAAAGAGGTCTTGATTTAAGTCGCGAGTCTTACATTTCAAGTGTTCAGATGTTAGACTATGTGCTTGTAAAATGATCGTGTTACTGCGACGAGAATCTCGTTGCTGTTAACGGATTTATTTCGTCAAGTGAAGAATCCTGTACCAATTGAGAAGAATCTGTTCGAAACAATGCAACTTTTTTCTCTGTTGGATGAAAGAGAAACGTCCTGCTCTACTTTATAAATACATTCTTTACACTCAGAGAAATAGATAGTTAAAAGGACTGTCTACATGATTCTTAGATAATCAGTTAACAATCTGTAGATAGTCAAGATTCGACTATCTGCATAATAAAAGTAAATATCTAGGTAGTCTACAAAAATATCTCGACGTAATGGAAAAAATAGTCAGTATTAATACCAATCTTTGCAGCGACTCGTACTTCAGTTAAACAAAAAATCTAAATGCAATAAAATAGATTAGTTGTTTTGAATATCTGTTTCCTTAAGTGTGAATTTCTCACGCAAAGTTTCGGAAATATTTCAAAAACTTTCGGTTTTTTCAGGAAAGCTACGACTTTTTTCGTCATAAAAAAGAAACTTTTTATAGTTTATTAGTTGATTCAAGACAATTCTTCTTCAACTGATATAGATTCCTTTTTGTTTTAAATCGAATTTTTATTGACAAAAGATACGTCTTGGAACTAAAAGAAATTCTTCTTTCTTTTACGGCGAACGATCTTTTTTAACACCGTAACCTCGAATTTAGTTGCTACAACTAAACGTGTCTTTCGGCGTGTGTTGGATATAAATTCAAGGCAGTAAAGACTCGCACGAAACTGATACAGCCATCGATCGGCCAACATTATTAATTAATTTAAACTGGAATAAGAATAAAAGCGGCAAAGGACATAATAAAGTCGATGGCTTGGGGGGTGGGGAGGGAGCGAGAAAAAAAATAAAATCCATTTATGTTGAGTCTGGATTGTTGGGCCTCGAACGCCCACGCCACATACCGATCAAGGGCCTTTTAACCCCGTTGCCGTGGCGTTCGCCTTCTCCGTTGCGTCGAATCGGCGTCCTTTATCGCGCTATCGAATTTTTTCATCGCCGCCGCTTTTGAGATTGGTCGAAAAGTCCGGCATTTTTCGCAACATTGAAAGAGACTAGAACGGACACGGCTGGGCTCGCAAATGACACGGGGCCTATCGTGTTAAGGTTATTATGAATGATAAGAATGCGCATGTACAGTAAACTCTCGGTTATCTCAACAAGATGCGAATCTGGAATGCAGGCTGCTCTCGCCGCAGCTTGTTTCGGCTTCGACGTTTCAAATGAAACCTGTAATGAATATTAACGGAAAAGTTCGCGTAAGTGCGAGAAAAAGATGTGAATTGATGAATACATACACTTTCGCTATTTCACGTGGCTGTCAAGTACATTAATTTTAACAACTTTGATAAACAGTTTCATGTTCGCGAGTTTAAACTGTAGCATTAAATAATACTGAGAAAAGTTAATACGGAACAAATTTTTTGTGTCACACATATTGCAATTTATGCAATATAAGACTGTGACAGCACCGTCGGTAAAACAGTTCTCGGTGGCGCTACAAGAAATTCCTTCGCCACACACGGGAATTTTATTCATGCGAGCAGGATAAGTTTGTATCATTCATATGACTTCTGAGGTCTGACGTGGAACATTTTTTCCGCGTGGTACAAATTATATTCTAAATAGTATTAGATAATTGTGCTCTGGATTTATTATTCGCTAAACAGATTATAAATCAATTTCAATGTCTTGCACCTGTTTAAATACTTCTAAGAATTGTCTGCATTATAAAAATATGAACTCTTTATTTATATTAAAATATATAAACTTTATTGAAAACACAATCATTTTTATTCTCTAAATAATTTCAGTAAAAATAGGCAATTTATTTCAAAGGTGTTTGCTCGACAAATTCATCAAATTCGGTAAAGAAGTTCATTGTCTAAAATTAATTGTTAGGTCAATGTGATTTACTATCCGTGTACAATAAAATTTGTCCGTTATACCAATTAAAAAAAAAAATCTCGCCAGTGTTAAATTCTTGGTGTGAACCGCGAAAGTTGGAGCAAATAGTTATTAATTGTCAAACTCGTTTTTGTTATGTCCCGCGGGTCGAGGCAGGAATTCGTAATTTCGACGGCGCACAGTTACATTCAAATCCGTCGCTGCTTCTGTTGTTCCAACTTTGGCATCTAAGAATGACGCGTTAAAAATGGACTTCGGGCTTCGCAAAGCGTTACGGTGTGAATTAAAATAACAACAAATCCATTGTCGAAACACGAGAAAGATATCGGAGAAACAAAAACATTCCGACGTCGTTACCGAGGGGCGTTTAAAAGACTCGAGAGGCGCATCGACGAGAAAGGAAGAGGCGAATTTGCATATTAAATGTCATCAAGGTAACACTTCTCGGAACCAAGTGTAATATCTACATCGAATTTTCCCGTTACACATGTTTTTACTTAGACGCGGGCAAGCGTAAGTTATTCCGACGGGGGGAGGGGGGCGTACGCCGGTGATTCGCATTATCTTTAATGTGATTTTTATATCGTAATTTATCATCGGCCGCGCGGCCGATTAGATAAAACGAAAACGAGTCGGGCGGGAAGAAAAAACGCTTATCTCGCATCGGCGATACTTTTTTTCCCATTCCTTTTTCCTCGGCCAATAAAACGTGCGAATGCGCCGGGCCTATCGCCGTTCATTTATTAGTTCTTCGTTTATTTAATCATTTCGACTATTATTATTGTCGCCGTGCCGAGCGCTCGCCTCTTCTTCTCACGATCCCGAAGGCACACGTAACACCTTCATTGGAATTGTAGAAGACACCGAAGAAACCATGATACCACCCAGAATCATGTCAGGCTTGATAAAGAAGTCGACTGTGCCGAACCACCTACGCGCGTCCGTCGGCCTCCTCCCAGGACCGCCGCCTCCTCCCCCCCCCCAGCCCCACCGGCCCCGCTTACCACAACCACGGGTTCTGCAAATCTGAAATGTCGCATCCCTGCAATAATTCGCCCAGCGCGCTCCTTAAACGACGCACTTTTCGACGTGCATTTCGCATTTCGAGTTTTACTGCGGAACACCCAGATGAAAACTCGCGGTAAGCTTATACAACTGTAACTTCATAGTTGACGTCAGCTTAGAGGAAAGGCTAGCGTTTCGCGAAATTTTAGGTACTCAATCAGAACATTCGATAATATTAAGCAACTCTTTCAAACGTAAGTCGTGCTGAATTCAACTTCACATAAACTTCGTAATGTCTCAAGGCAAAAGATTTGGGTTTTGCCTTGAGACACGAAGTCGGATGGGATAGGACAGGTAGTAAAACACAAAGTAAATTGTGTTTGTTTATTTCTTTATTCTCTACATTATTATTAATCTGACTAAAGACAATTCCTGTTGCAACCAATGAATTATTCTTGGCCATGTATTGACGAGGGATTCTACTTCTAATAAGTAGATTTCAGTCGATTCAATTAAATACATTCACGGAGTATGTACACGGAAAACATTTAAGTACGTGAGATTTAAGCACGTCTCACGTACTTAAATGTACCTTCGTATACGTCATTTGTATTTTTTTCGAGACAGCTGAAATCTTGTGATTCGGGCTGAAACGGGATGAAAACGTAATGACTGAAGATTTGCTCGAAAACTTCACCTTTTAAAATCGGTAGGCACAAGCTTTTCACTAGTTTAGTTATTGTCATAAAACAATAATTTTCATCATAGATTGTTTAGAAATTTAACTTTCCAAACGTTTGATTCGCGGAAAGATTTAGTATGTACACTTACAACTGCTATAACAACAATGAACCACCACAGCGACATCACTGTGACATCACATGCGCATCACACGTTTTAATGAGGACCAACGTTGCTCGAACTGACGATATATACACATTCGATAGGTCACTTGCTTCGAAAAGTTTTTCACTTTACAGAAGCAGTCAACCTTGAAATAACGTCCAGAATCGCCAGAACGAACAATCTCGGACCTCGAGGGATGACGAAACAGCTCTTCCTCCCGATTTCAATCTCCAGTTTTCTTCTGACAAAAGCATCTCTTTTCTACACATTCGACCATATTCGCTTAACAAAATGCACTTGTTTTTCTACGATCGACGGCATAAATATTGTTTTGGAATTGTTTTCGTAACCTGCAAATATAACGGCTTAATCAAGCAAAGAGAAATTATCGAGAAAGCAATGTTTCTTTTTTAACGTTGTTACGCACAGGACTCCTTTGAATACAATATCTTTATGTACATCATATAATTTGATTTTTAAATGTAGGTGAGATTAATTTAATTGATTCGGCGTCCGCATCGGAAGTTCAAATCTCGTATCTAACGAAACACACTCTGTAAAAATATAACATCTGATGTTCAAAGAAAAAAAAAATCTTAACTTGGATAATAAACAGACTTACACAATAAGATTGTGAGTGTGCACACATGCATGTATCATGTTAGTAGACATACGATCTTATGACCATACACTAAGTTGAAGTCTTCGATCTCGATTTCAGGCTGGCCCGTGGAAGCCACGTGCCTGCTGCACGCCACTTTTTTCTCCCCTCTCTTTTACGCTCGCACTTGCCTTCGCCTTCTCTTATCTCACTCTGCTGAGCAACAATCTCTTCTAATCATAATTACTTTCGTGCCGTTTATGTAGCCGCCTGTATGATTCTTCGGATATTTACATCAGCCTGAATTCTTCGGATATTTACATCAATAGTATTGAAAGAAATATGAATTGTTAAACTAACAATTTCGAGTAGCAATTATTCACGATTGAAAGGTCAACATCTGGTATTTTATGTAACATGTGCATGGTAAGCATAAATTTACCGCCCCATCAAGCGGGCGATAAGAAGTCAATTACAGACGAGCGGGCAGTAAATGATCCCACGTGCAGTAACGTCTACGTAACGCTCTCGGAACTACTTACCGCCCGTGCTCTTTTACAATTGGCTACTTATTGTCTGTTTAATGGCTCGATGAACACGTACTTATCGTGCACTTGTTATTCAATTAGTATATTACGTCACAAGAGCAGTAAGTGAACGATTACAGACGAGGTAATTGTTTAATTCGACCATATTTGTGAGTTTATTCAACATTTTTATTATTTTTTGCACATATTTATAAATAAGTTATCACTTATATTTCTGTGCGGATATTCATTGAAATGATATATTTTTGTTTGTATCATTAGGACATTAGTGAGTAAACTTTAAAGACAATGAAGTAACATAATACTTAATTACAGTTAACTGTGTACAACGTTATCTTAAATAATATCCGTCTGTCTTGCCACGTCGTTCTAAACTTAAGTCCCTTATGGAATTGAGAAAAATTATGATTCTACAAATGAAATCCCGCAGCTATGTGGACATCCTAGAGCTCTGAAATTGCAAGCGCCAGTTTGAAATACGAGTTGCGGCTAAACTACCAACCCTTTCTGTGTCGTGCGAGCGTGGAAACTGATTCAAATGTTCAAGTTACATAGACGTGTGACTAACCCTTTCCACCGAATGGCGTTGTTTGTTTCAGAAATTTGTTTTGCAAAATAACTATCTTAAAAAATAACACTGAAATATGGTGCAATGTTGATTGTAATTTTTTTTATTTTAAAAATTGCGCAGACGAATGAGTACGATCTCGAATGTTTATGATATTGGAATATTGCTGTGTGAATATTTACATCATTAGTGAAACTGAAAAACAATGAGGAATAGAAACATTACAAAAGATGGTTTTTATTTTTTTTTTTTTTCTTTAAATTCAAGTAAAGAATTTGAGACATTATTTGCTAGCAAAATGTCAATCCTAATTAAGAAAAAGTTTCATTCTCAAGTTTTTTTTACGAATTCTTGTCATTTTTTTATCGAACGTCTGGATACATACTTTATCAGTTCCAACAACTTTTAGAAGAAAATCATTATAATGAAAAAAAAGTAATTGAAAATAAATGGAGATGGAGATGGATGGAAATGGAGATGAAATTAACAATTTACAGTCAATGAAAAATAAAGATATAAAACTGATATATTTACTGAAATGATATCATAATTTGTGGTTGATAAGTATTATTGATTAAATTATCCAATTAGGTAATTGGGTATTATTGAAAATACACTTTCGGTCAATAATACTCCAATTATAACTCAGTATTACATGAAATTGTAATAAGATCCGGAAATTGAAAATTATTATTAATAAACCAGCATAACAGAATTTCCAATTGTGGCGAATATTTTGAACAAGCTGCAATTCGGTATCAGTTTTGTGAGGCGCGTATGCACATCAAAGTCAATGTTACCAGACCATCGATGGAAAATGTCGCCAATGAGAGGCGCTGAAATTGCAGGTGAGCAGCGTCGAACTTCTTTTCACAGCTGCTTCTCGCACTACTAACTGACGTGCTTGACTGCATGCAGACGAACGTAAAATTATGTAGCTCAGGATATTCAGAAGCGTGGTTAATAATACAATCTTAAGAAACAAAGCGCCGGTCTGATAGAACCGTATCATTTTGAATTCGGTGGACCATAAAATTCATTTTTTTCACAGAAACGTATTGTACTGAAAAAATTCTTTGTTAATTTAAAATTGAAGTTTTAGTTCAAACTCCGGCCAATGATATTGGCCGGGCTTCCGATCACAATACACCATCAACGATTTAATTTTTTAATTTATCAAGTTGAACAAACATATCATTGTATTTAAAATTATGATAAATTTGATCATAATTGTAGTAATGTTTCAATAAATTTTAAGCGAAAAGGTGTTTATTCAACTTTATTTTCAAAACTGTTTTACTGTATCTGAGTTTGCAAGAACGCGGTCGAATTCGAGATCAGTTTTTGATTTACATTTTGCAAACGATAAATGTAATTACACGTTTTTGCTGTATTCATGAGTAATATATGTATATGAGAAGTTAATTCACATAATTTGATATTGGTTGGTATCGTACCTGTACATCCGAACGTGATTCTGACGCATTATGTAAAGTACTGCGAACGCTTTATAATGGTAGATTGAGTTTGGCAAGGAGTGAGATAGAGAAGAATGCGTGGGTGGTCAATGGGTTGTTCTTCTCGTCATTATTAATTCCAATATATACGTATGTATTCATTACGCGTATGTATAATTACAAAAGAACGCGTGCAATTTTTTCGTCCAATAAAATATAACAAACACTTCTTCAACCCCTTAATGCCATAATCATACATTCGACTCGTAAACTTGAGAAACAATGGAAATAAAAGAACTAGATTTTGTATGACAAAACGCCAAAATTCTTCTTTCAACTCTGATAATACAATGCTCTGGATTTTCGGCGAAAATCACCATGAAGAAAGTGTAAGAATAAAAAACAAACAGAAACAAATGAAAAAAAGGGCGGGAAAAAACGAACGTTATTAACGATCCGGTCGGTCGTTTATGTCTTTACAACAGTTCGCTACAGTTCCAGCCAATGACATTTAGAGAAGCTTGGGAACCGGGTGGTCCGCTATTTGTTTCTTAACTTTTTTTGTTCGCCCGATCCCATTATCTTCTGCTCATTTGTTTGTTCTTTATTAATTTATTGTAACTGTTCCCGAAACGTTTAATTTCATAAATTATAGTTCTTCGTTTACGATAAATTGCCTCAATTGAAAAGAACCGATGAGTTAATTAGCAAGGCGTTGGATTTCGCGAGAATCATTTTTTTTTTTGTAAAAGTTTTTGTGTCAAAAGATACGATGAGGATTCTGAATAATAATGACTATTCAATAAGTAGTACCTTACTTTTTCAAATAATCAATGTTTTATTTATTCATTTTTTTTTATAAATATCATAAGGGATATTCAGTATCTGAGACATTAAAAGTTTTCAATTTGCAAAAATTTGTAACACTCTAATTCTACTTTTTTAAAGTAGATACAAATATTGTTCACACGGCAATTAAAAAATTGCTCAACATAACTAATTTAATGTTAAATCGAAGTGAAAACTACCAAGAAGTAAAGCTTCTTTCTCGAATCAAATTGTTTTCAAAGTTGCTTATTTCCGTTCACTTTCTAAAGACCCATTTCTCTTGCGACGAAAGGCAAAATGAATAAACAAATTGAACAAAGACGAAAAATAATTGGCGCGCCGCGCGTCGCAGTTACGCACGAGCAGCTTGGATATCAGTGCAACAACATTTGGCATTTTTCGTTGCAGCATAACCATTGCGTATACGGTTTCACGCGCCGTGGGATTTAAAGAGAGGGTTGGGCGTATTTTTTGGGGAGAAAAAAGTGCTCTCGCCGAAACGAGCGCCGATCGGCCGGGGGAAAAAAGGCGATGCGATCTCGTTCCAGTCGGTAGATCCCTCTTATGAGCGCTTCTTTCATAATTACGAAATTGCTTCTTTGAGTGCTCCGCTCGGCATTCGATTCCCCCGGACTCGGCTCTCGCGCTCCGGCTCTTTCTTTTCTGCCCGATACTTTGTTTTGCTTCACTTGTTTTTGCTCCCCGCCCGCCTGGCTATTCTAGTCCCCGTCATCGGCGTCTCGAAATCAACGGCGATTCTCCGTCTGCATTTCCACGCATAAATCGCCGTCGCGTTATTTCCCGCCTGCCTTTTTTTTTACGACGCGTCTCTCACGGAAAATAATCGTCGCGTTTTCTCCCCCCTCGCGACGGCAAGATCGGACGAACGCGATACTTTCACGCACCACTTGGATCCTTGATTGCGCTGTGATTGTTTTAAAATTTTATTAGCATTTTACCCGCTTCCAATTAAGCTCGCATTCGGCGCTTGAACGCGCTTCAATAAATGATTCGAACGAAGATGTACGAGTGCGAGATGTTTAAACTCGATAATGGAAAATTAGTTTGGCGATAGCGTTTCAGGTATACCACTGGGATTCATTTATTTCTTGCATTTCACATTTCGTTTATTCGGTTCGCATCTATACGAATTATGAAACGTTTATAAAAATTACTTAGAGAAACCGAATACTTCAGAAGTAAGTTACATCACGTACATGTTATGAATAGATCGTAAGTTTTACGATGTATCACGTAAATATAACGTGATACGATCTTCAACTTATAAGTTCGTAAAACTTGTGAATTCAGCTTTTCAACGTGCTATATAAGTCGTGAGTTTTACAACATGGAGTGGAAAACTTATTCTGTATATCGTAAGTTTGTAATTTAATTGCACTACATTATTGTCTCGTAATTCGTTATTTTAATAATTTAATTAATATTCGAGTAAACAACTGTTGGATATCCGGGTAAATATTATTGCTATTTTGCGTAATATCAAAATCGAAGTTTTTACCTTAAGTTTATACATTTCAAAATTGATGCATTTTTCCTTCGAGTGCGTCGTATCGTATAACAAAATCATTCTCGAAAATTAAAAAGAAGTTGTAAAATGACTAAATGAAATGTTCAATTACAGCTTACGCGGCCTCTACAGGTTAATAATACGCTTTTACCGCTGATAACGTCGATTCACTTATTTGTTCGCTGCAGATATTCTCTCAAGTATTCTTAACAGCTATCGATTTGTAAACAAGCCAGTAACAATTTACAACAGAATATTCCAGCTTTTCTACAGCTTCAAAATATAGTCGAGTATGTGACGTATTTAAATCAGTCTTGATTATAATTTACCATCACGTGTTTTCACCTTTGAATGAACAATTCAAGTTTGGACTTTTTTTAATATAACTTGGTCGACTGTCCTCTTTAAGTATCAAATGTCTAATTTTACGACTTTGCAGAAAATTGCGAAATACTGGACGAAACAAACGTCGATAGAAATTGTGTCGAATTTATACATTTTTTAAATCGTTTTACAAAGGCGTTTAGATACAAATAACATTCTAATTAAAGTTTATAAATTGTTGAAGAAATTCTTTTGAAAACAATCGTTCTGTCACCGGTAAAACCCGTTGTTCCTTATCGGTAGAACGGCTTTACGGAAACTTGGACAAGATATCCGATATCTGAAACCTTGTTAGGAGGATACCTCTGATATCGTCCACCTGTAATACTCCCTATCCACAATGCTCGTCGCAAGTAACTTCCGTCCCTGGCATCGATCGGCTAAATTGACGCGAAACTTAGTTTTACTTTCGTCACCCGATGACATATCTTCGCACACAAGGGCGGTCAATGCCGCTAAGCATTCGAGACGCGACGATTATCATATGTTATCAACAGGAACCGGACTTGAGGCATTCGGAAGTTTGTTATATATGTAACACAGGCACATGCGATGACACTGTAATTTCGCCAGATAATCATTAAGATAAGTTTCAATGATTTTAAGATTTTGACCGAATTAAGTTGAACACGGTTGAAAAAATTTATTACAATCGATGATATATTTTTTAATTAAAATGATCGAAACGTTCTCTTTTGCAATGCTAAATTGTGAGTAAATCATTCCACAATTAGTCTGAACATTGGCGATATTACATTTTTTTTATATAAATTGAATTTAGACGAAATTAACTTCTATCAAATAATTAATTAAAAATATTTTATTTATTCAATTCAAATTAATTCATTCATTCGAATATAATTCTTTTTTTTTCAATAGTACTATTTGTGTTCTTGCATTATTTATTTATGTGAACAAAAAAGTCGAAGAACGACTATCCTTTTGAATTAAAATGATTTTTTTAAACGTTCAAAAATAATGTAGTCAAGATACTTATAACTCTGAAAACTTTTGAACTGATTATCTGCTGTCAAATTATAGTATCAAATGTTCGTTTCGCCTTTATCATTATCAAATGCTAACTTTCCGCGATCGCGTTTCAATCCATTCGTTACAACTTGTATAAAAATAACACACAAGGATCTTAGGTTACGGTTTTTACCTGTGCCCTTTGAATTGTGCGAGGCGTCGTACGTTAAAAAAAAAAGAAAGCCGTCTTAAAACATTAACGCGTATATCTTAACTATGTAATTCGCGGTTCGGGCGATGAAACGCAATATATTGCCGAAGGGGAATCAATGGCAGGCTCACTAAAGGAGCCTACTCCACTTTGCAATTATTCTTCGTTTATGGCCACATCCGCGAACAAACGATCGTGAGACGAGAAGGCATCGAATCTTCCTTCGAAGAAAGAGAAGACCGACTGAAAAGCGCGACGTCTGGGGCTCGCGCGCGTTGTGTGCCGTAATGCGAAAAAGGCATAAAAAAAAAGTTAAATGAAGACCTATTGCGTTTTGCTGGCAGAAAACTTGCTAAGACGATCACCGAACAAGACATTATTTCGCGATTCACTTGACTAATCGTTACTGCGGCCAACATTCAAACCCAATAATCTTCACTTTTAAAACACTTAACTGAAAGCAAGTTAAATTCGTTGGAAGTAATTCAAACGTAGATTTCATGTTTTTTCGAGGCAACTTTCGGTTTCGGCAAGTAATGTCATTCAGTGGGAATGGTACAACTGGGGTAAGACTTTTGCGAATCTGGTGACAGTTTCGACAGTTCGCGAAAATTGTAAACTTGAATTGGACAAGTATTCAAACAAAAATATAACTAGAGTGATGGCTTAAGTAATACTTTTACTACTTTGCCTTTTGAAAGATACCTTCCAGCTTGTATAGTTTGGCTATCGGATTTTTGCAACCAGTAATGCACCATACATTGCAAAGACGAATGTATCATTTTGAGAAATGTTTAGTGATTAAGGCACTAAAAGCATTTTTCAGTTGGGACAAACTGAGACACTTTTGATGCCTTAAATCTGAAAAGTGTCGCAAAATGAGACATTGCACTGTAATCAAGCCATTTGTTAGGCTCCTTGTTTGTTTATTAGATGTATACACATCACCATTAATGGAATCACAGTAATTTGAGTTTTTTATCTGAGAATATTAAATGGAAAAAGAAGCATAAAATATGTAAATGCATACGTGAAGTGACAACGAAAAATTGAGTATATAGATTAACAAATTTTATTCTGAAAATGTTCTTCTTTCTACGTGCACCTTATTCAAAAATAACATAATTTAACTATAACATACAAATGACAAAATACTTTAACCTTTAAATGAACTTGATTTTTCAGGTACGTATTCATGGACTCATTTTTACTGCGAAGCTGGTGACATCGTTTTGTTGACAACGTGCGATCCTGTGAGTAGAACTGAAATACCGAACTCTCGGAATCTAATAACCGGCGCCCAAATTATTCAACTTGATTGAATAATTTGGGCCAACGGCTGTTCTCTAAAAGCCGCAGGACCGACTATCGCAACTCCGGCACTAATCAGCGAATCTTAAGCGAACGATTGTCCCTTTTTGCGTTAAACCAAACAGTGGTCCGTGGGCTTGCGAAGCGACAATAACAATTATCTCGAACGAATGCTCGTTAAAGTTGACAGAATCGCCGTCAAATCCCGTCAAAATCGTCATTAAATGCACCTCCCCGAGGCGTGAAAAAGAAGCCGTTCTGCCTTATCATGCTACGAGCCGGATAAGAAGCGGGCGAAGAAAAAGAGGTGCCAAGATCGGCGCGTCGACAACAGATGGGACACCTTTTATCCCGGTGGCATTCTAACCTTCTCACTCCTCTCGCCGGGTGATTAATCGATCGCCTTGTATGTATACAGCCGTGTTCCATATCGCGAAACGAAGAGATGAAGGAACGCTCGGACGGATGATTATTTCGCGTAGACCGCTCCGTCATCGCGCGAGGCGGCTCCTCTGATGTCTCGAAGACGCTTCCATAATCACCTAAGATTCTCCGAGCGATCTTTAGCAGGCGAAGGCCTCAGCAAGGTCGCCGTTCGCTCCTTTTTGTTTGTTTGCCCGGCCTGTTTTTTCCCTCCCGTCCCCGACTTTTTTCGACTTTTTTCTCCCTTTTCCCGTGGCTCGCCCGACTACCTTAACCACCGGGCCCTCCGGAATTTCGGCCCAAAACTCACACCCACCGGCCAGATTGCAAATTTAAATTAATCGGGATTAACGTGATCCTTGGCAATAACGAGAGCGAAAGCTTTATGGATCCGCCGTACGTGCGCCTCAAATCTCCTTTGTCCCTCTTCCATAACCCCCCCCCCCCCCGCCCCTCTTTTTTTCTCGTACGTATCTTGACTGACCAATGATTACCACGTCAATCGATCCTTTATTGAAATGTATTCGACCCACGCAGGAGAGGATACTTACTTGACGCGTCTTTTAAACGGCTCGCCACTTGGCGAGAAATAATAGGCCTGGAATTTGCCCTCGCCGGTTAAATTTGATTGGAAAACGCCGACATAATTAATTGAACGTAATTGGCCGGCGATGTTGGCGCGAAATTGACGGAGTAACGCATAAGTAATTTTATGGCCAACAAATTTCGGCGGGTAAATTCGGTTGCGTTGTTGTTTCGAACGATCTTTGGTTTAGAGGATCGGTGGAGGGGGTTAAAGGTAAAAATTAATAAATTCTCGAATAAGTATTAATTTATTAACGGTCAAATAAAGAGATTTTCAATTATTCTCAAATATATTATTCGTCATTTTATACAAATGAAGTCGTAAAATTGACAACGATCGTATTGAAGTCTGCTAAAATCGTAATGAATCAATTAAAATTGTCATTTTAATTACATTAACAAAAATAGTATTCTTCACTTTAATAACAAAATTACTTTACTTTTTCGAGTTACTTTTTCGACTGTTTGTAAATAATAGTTACAACATTTTCTTAACGGAAAACAACATAAAAGAATTAATAACAATGATGAACGCTGCACAGCAGTAACCTGAACAAGGATCGATTAAAATTTACTTTTTAAAAGCGATAAAATTTATGCAGCCATAAAATTAAACACAAGTTGCAAATAAATGATTATCAGTAAACGCCATTAATTGAATGCAGGCCGTATACAATTGTTTGATTATACATTATTTATGTGCGCGAACAAAAGTTTACTCGAGGCGGAATGTTGGTGAATAAGTAATTACATTTATTAAAATGTTACGCGTTCTAATTATCGCATGCGGTCAGTCTACCGTGGTCAGCGTGCTCCGCACTGAACGAAAACCACGCGATGTGCTGCAGTTTCATTGTTTGTCTGAACGGGCTCCTGAAGATACAAAGTGAAATGTTATTGTACCATTACAATAACATTTCTCTTTCATAATAATGAAATTCTGTTTCAACGATCAGTTCTTTTAAAACGATATATTTCGGTATATTCGAGTGTCACAGTAGCGCGCGAATGACTCAACGCAATTTTTCTGCCGTCGATTTTACGCGCGCAGAAAGAAGAAATTGTATTGTTACAACATAACTTATGTTAGAGTTACTTCATTAAATGTTGGATTTACATAAAGATAATCTATTCTAAATTATATATTAAAGTTACATGATTGATATGATATTATGTTAATTTCAACGTAACTTATGTAAGAAATTTGTGAATCGAATTTTTACTTATGTAATGAGAAAGCCAAACAGTAAAAGTTATTATTTAATTAGTAAAGTAAAGTAAAAATTAGTGAAGTAAAAGTAAAATCAATTGTATTTTACCGTCAAAATAGTAACATTTACTCGATAAGTATTTCCAACATAGAATGCGCAAAAATTTAGGGACAGTTTTATGCCATGTTAAACATGTAAAATTCTGTTTTATGCTGATTCAACATCATACTAGTAATATCAATAAAAAAAATGCCATCTCAGACCCTGCAGATTGGGCATTACTGCTAAGTTGGCTTAACATTGAAGTTACTCCTGTGATAAAATGAATTTCGCGTTACTTTGAATAAAAACTTTTTACTTCGTATGTCCAATACGATCATTCGATCGTTATTTCTCCGTATATCAAGTGATTTTCGATTACCTCTCGAAAAGCGTACGACCCACAACAAAACGGTTAAAAATGAGAGCAGGATCGCTTTATTGCCCCGATTAATTCAGTCCGCATTGAAACAAAGGCGCGGGACAATAGCGAAATTAAGGCGGGAAAGTAATATTAAGGGCGAAAATTGTCGAAATAATGATATATGAAAGGAAGTGGTAGCATAAAGGGAACTGTCACGCGGCTTCGAGCCGGAAATGCCGTTACTTATTTCTGTTTTCGGGGCAGAATGGCCGGTATAAAAGACGCCAGGAGCCGAAACTGGTCTCCTTTTTCTGCTCGCTAGCTTCCGTCGCGCGATTGAAAAAAATGCGATGAACTTACCCGAGGAATCTAAACATAGATTCTGCCATTTTCGGAACACTGCTGTGCGGCCATGAAAAGAGGCGAGCAGAAAATGAACGCAGCTTTGAAAGGCTTTTAATCGCTTTCTGACGTGGCCCCATGGCCTTTTCCATTTGCAAAGACGATTAATAGCGGCGCGGCGTACATTGCTTGCGTACGTTACATACACGATGTTATTATCCTGAACGGCGACAAAAGGTACGGCTCGATTTCTTCCGAATAGTTGGCCCCTTTTGCCGCGCACAAAATAATGGCCAAGTCTTTTACCCATTAATTTCAATTAATCGGCCGCGCGAGTCCTTTTTTTCACAAGTTTTCACGGTTTTCATTCATTTCAAGAAAACGGGCCTGACAAATATTTTTACTGAAATATTTTTTGCACAAAACGAATCTGTCTATTTATTAATGAACATATTTGCCTATGTAGGTTACATATATACAACATGAGTGACAAAATATTTGATGCAGCAATTTTGTGATTCTCCATACATACGATGAATTATTTTTGTCACTTGCTTTTTTACGTCGTTCTCACGAAATCACTCGCATCGCGAAATCGCTTCCATAGCTTTTGCCACGAGTGCGATCGGTTGATTGCAATTTGCATGTTATAATTATTGCCGCGATTATCGATGCTTGCAATGTTTCAATTTTTAATATCGAATTGCGTGCAAATAGTTTGAAAGTGCTTTCCACTCGAGCGGATAAAAACTGCGCGCCGCTACGCACGACGATTAACGCAAATTAATGGCGCACCGCCGAGCACCGTTATTGTTAGCGTGCAAATTTGATTAGTGAAAATAGAAAAAGGTGAAAAAAAAATTAATTGCAATCATTATAAGTATGAGCTTTAGTATCGTGCCCACCTCAGTAAGAAAGACTTTATATAGTCGCCACTTTTTCGTCTCGTGTCGTTAGTCATGGACGAAAAAAAGTCTACGAGCACTCTCCGCGAGTAGTTCACTGTAAGCAATTTTTCACTGTCTACCATTTAAATCTGCACGGTCTTATGCGTTTATAACTGTGTACGTATGAATTAGAGTACCCGTGTACCGCCCGGAATCCTTGTTATATCGAAATCCTGCGTGCAATGCAACAATTATTGCCTTCGTTTCATTCGCCTATTACTCATCATTGTAACTTGAGCATTTTTTCAAACAGCATTTATTGCCGTTCGAAATTATAACGAATTGAAATATTGGAGAATATACTGAGAGAACTACTTTTAAACGGATAAGTTATTCTGTAGATGAAAACACAAAACTGTTTTAGACATCTGTCTGTGTAGACATTCATTAGCCAACAAAAAATAGTTCCTTTGGAAACAGCCATTTTTTTGCAATAACAAGTAATAGTTAATGATACCAAGTTTTTTCGGCGAACACTATTTTTATCATTTTATAGAGAAAACAAAAATTGGAAAGCTGGCTAGTTTGGTTTGTGAACTGTCATTGAGAATCTAAATTTGTCAAAATATGAAATGTTTGTAACTTTTGTGCTGCAAAGTTTAAATTTTGAGACTATGTTGTAAGTATTAGATTGCGGATCGTAGATTTGACAAATATTTTATAATATTTCGGTATTAAGTATAACATAAAACTTGTTTTTCGATAATGACGTATACTTATCGTTATCATGATTAATACAAAAGATTTATTATTTGCTCTTCAACAAATTACAGACAATAAAATTTACGAATGCGAGGTAAATTTTACACCGCGGAACGTAATTTTTACAAACATTTCACGATTCTCACAAACTCGGTCTTTCATCTACCACATCTTTCACCTCGTCCAATCGCTTATTTCATCATTTTTCCGTCTCCCCGCCTGTTTTTATCTCAGCATCATAACAAGAACAAAAAACGACTGACAAAAATGGCCATTTATCGTGGCATTGGTCGGCATTAATAAGGGATTAACCCAGTTGTAAATAAATCCAAGAAAGCGCGCAAAAGGCTTCATTTCTATGCATTTATAACGGTGCCGGCGAGCATTTTTACGGTGACCTAACTGTAACAAGTTATAACTTACGGTGCAGCCGAACGCAATAACTCACGTCGTTTACAACGTCGAGCAAATTTTTCGCCCGCGCGGTAGGAATCGCACTTAATTAGCCGGGACCCCGCGCGCCATGAACATCCGAATTTATGCGTCCGCGACCGCGCCGTTAATTGATCAATAAACAGCGACGCGCGCGCCTGACAATAACATAAACAATCGGATTCGTTAATACGGGAACGACGTCAAGGCTACAATAGTAATAAGCGTCTTAAATATCATTTGCAAAGCTGCGAAGCGCGGGCAAACATATCGGCGCCGAACTTACTCGGCGGCAATCTTATTTCAGGATGTCAAGTGCATGATAATTGCAAATCCTCGGCTCGCCGTGTTGCCGTGCATCTGCCGCACGACGTAAACCAGCAAATGCCCCGCAGGAGACGCGGCATATTTACGCGTCGTGTTTGCTCGCGCTGATTACTGTTTGACATAGCGCAGCTCGGCGTAGCTCGCAATTCTGTATGGACGCAAGTTAAGAGCCTTTTGACGCGCCGTTGTGTCCTAAGCCGCACGTATGCACAATCGACGCCAGCGTCGTCTTTACGCGGACACTTCCGACCCAGTAATTTAACGCAGGAACCGACGGTGAAACCTCGCCCTCGGAATACCAAGCGAATCAAAGTCACGTTCATCGAAATTTCATTTTCGCGAAACAAAAAAATGTTGTCTTTGAAAATTTATTATAGACAACTGTAGTTTGTTCAAGTATTGACGACGGCTTTGAGTTAAAATATTCGACCGTCTGAAAATGTCAATCTTGATGGTATCTTTTTTTTAATTTTAACACCAGAGTATTTTCTGTAGTATTCGAACATTTTCACTGAAGGTTTTTTTAACACAGATTGAGAATCGAACTCTGTACAATGTTCAATGACTATGTCGTATGAAATAATTTCGTTTTTTAATATATAATATTTTTCTCATATTTTTCTCTTTCTCTTACGCTTTTGTAACGTGAAATGTTTTAGAAATACAATCTGGCATTTACACGTTTCTCATTTTGATTCACGCACGAGGAGCCAACACTATTTGCACGCATACTATTTCAGTTGTATCGTCACCAGAGGAACACGATGAAAGACGAGGGAGACAGTTTTCTTTGAATTTTAGTACGAGACTTCTTTCAAGCCGTGATAGTCCTTTCAGTGTTCTGCATATCATATTTAAATCTGTCTGTCTCGTTCGTTGTTACACCCTTTTTCCCTCTTTTCGAGAGTTTAATGATGAAAATGTGAAATTGGTCGATCATTGCAGCATTTTCTCTTTGAATAACAACACGAGTAGTTTTGAGTAGACGGAATTCTTTATTTTTCGAAATATCTCTTAGCTTGGCGAAATCATGAGATATTACTTCCAAATAGTAATTTAAAATTTACATTCTTATGACAAGTTTTTCCGTCGTGAAAAAAGTAAAGCAATTTAAATCATTTTCAAATATGTATTATAAATATGATAAAAAATTATAATATATAAATGTTAAGTTTGATTTATGTTATATAATTGAATTATGGGAATAATTGAAGAATTGAATAATGTTATAAATAATCTGTTTTCAATGTGCGTTTTAACAATGTACAAACAAAACATGCGACGTCGCACACGATCATAAAAATTGCATTATAAACTTGTCGTTTCTATAAATGAATTTGATACGTCTTGTTGAACTGTTGACGACAGTGAATGTTTTAACGACAGACGTGATACGCATGTACCGCTGCTACTCAATTTCCGATACAGTCACAGTCCTGGAATAACCCATTCAGAATGACGATGATGTCATTGAGAATCTTACAAGAAAC
Source organism: Aradophagus sp. ZL-2020 (assembly GCA_022817685.1). Classification (NCBI taxonomy): domain Eukaryota; kingdom Metazoa; phylum Arthropoda; class Insecta; order Hymenoptera; family Scelionidae; genus Aradophagus; species Aradophagus sp. ZL-2020. The sequence continues at coordinate 25,808 of JABFOV010000766.1, forward strand.
TACTACTGCTTCTTGTGAAATTTGCAGTAACTGGACGTGTAAAAATGCGTACTTTCTTTGACAAGAGGAATTTATAGAATTACTGCAAAAAACACCTGTCTCGCATTTAGATTAAAATAGATTAAAATCAAAAGTTAATGTTGAGATAAACGTCTGTTTTTAAATTTTTGTTTAACAATATACAATCAACATATATTCAATTTCAAAAATAGATATAAAACACGTTGTTGAAGTTCCCAGCGTTTATTAGTAAACGAAAATGAATTCTGATATACTTTTCTTCATACAAATAATAGTATTTTTTTATTGAATCATTTTACGAGAAGAAGCTACATTATTTCAGTGTCTGAGAATATAATTTTTTCATTTTTGATTACAATATAAGTTGCTAAATTATATATAATTAATTTGCGTTCATTTATAAACGTTGCAAACTTCAACTCCATTATAAAACTGGCAATTATTTGCCAACGAATAAACTAATAACTAGTGAATATAATTATACATAAAATTGTATTAATACAATATACTATTTTGTGTAAGTACACAGTAGAACTCATCAAACTATGTTTTAATTGAAAGCATAACATTTACGACACACAAATATCAATTTGATGGCAAAATTTACAGTTCGTGATTGTTGTTGATTCCTTTTTTTCGCCTTGCAATAGATTAGTATTAAATGTAGTTGATAATAGATCATACAAGTTGCTCGAAAGGCAAGCTAATATCTAGCGTGTAAAGTAATAAATAATGCAGGTTGAATGAAATTCCGCGAATCTGAAATCGTAAATATATGTATATATAATACGTCGGCCGAGTGATATAGGTGCAATGTCACGTGAATAAGTCGCGCGGCTCGCGAAAACACGTGGGTTTTGACCTCCTTCATTCCAATCTTTTTCAAACGAAGATGTATATCATTCCGACGATATATATCTTCGTTTTCGTTTGACCATCGCACCGGCCGCGGTATACACTCTTATAAACACGCGACGAATGACTGCTTGACACGAAAACGAGATACAAAGTGAATCCCCGAAAGTCTCGTCGATAAAGTGCTACTTTTATTTAAAATGCGAGCCAAAGCATTCGAACCCGAATAAACTTGTTTCGGGAAAAATGCTAATTTACTTTGCGATTATTTTATTTCAGATAAATCCCAAGATTTATTCGCAAATACGCTTGCATCGGCGTTAGTTGCAAGGATTTCGAGAATGAATGCTACTTTAATTTGCAACGAACATTGCAGCCCAAGGCAATCCGAAAGTTTTGTATTCTATTTACTGCTTTATATGATTCGTAGTGAAATAATAATATTTTCATTTTATCGCTAAAGCTAGATTATTTCGCTCGTTTTACGTACTTCTGAAACACACAGTTTTATATTAAAAGATAAAACGTAATTTTCATAGTTATATTGTAGAATTAATAAATTACCCCAACTTGCTTTTCATTTTAGTTGAAAAGAATTACAAAGAAACAAAAAAACCCCTTTTTTTAATTAAAAGTTAATTTTTCTCGGTGATTGTTTTTTAATTTACATCATAAATCACGCATTATTATTACAAATCATGAGATATTTTGTAAAATAATATCACTTACACAGAAGTAAATTACATGCTATTAATCAAAGCACGGAGTAAATTGAAACATTCTAGTTCGATACAAACCGATGCAACTACCTTATTACAAATGTAAATAAAAGATACGCACGAAACGGAAACGCGTGGGCGTTGAACGTAAAAGAAATTGCTCGTTTACTTTCTAGAAGATATCACATGTGCTGTCTATTGCAGTAATATTGTTAGAATAACGCTCGAAAAGTAAAATCCGGATGATACGTAAATTCGTCAGAGTCTGAGAAGCCAATTTATTCGAAATTAAGAGATTCCGGTCTTTTCTCGGAAGTGTCGTTCTCTATCTCACCAAGCACGTTGCCAGACAAAGAGAAAATAGATTTGTTCTGACATTGAAAGAGCGATGATTACGTACGAACAGCCAGCGTTTTGTTTCGCTGCTCAGTTCGAAGCTATTTTTATGTATTCCAATGCAAAAAGTCGTACCTTTCCACACACATGCGGATATCCATTTTCAACATTTATCAAATGTAAAAATAAATTTCAATACACTTGTAAAGTTTTCGAGTTGTCATAAAAACAAATGTTACGCTAAGGTGTAAGTATTTCATTGCAAATTTAATCATGTGTACGATGAACTTTTATGTATCATTTTCTCAAATGAATTCCAATTATTCGAATAAACAGTCGAGCGAGCGAAGTTAAATTAAAAAGTGAAACTGCAAGAAACTGCCGTTCAAATCTATTTATTCTCGGAATGCCGTCTAATCATAGCAGACTGCACACTAATTATGATATTTCGTCTTCAAACTCAATTAATTCGACTTCGATTATAATTTCAACCAAGTTTCGTAAACTTAACGCCATCGGTTCATGCACGATAGAGAGCACGATGTACGGTAAAAGTTTTACATGCTTGATTATTATGTGCATCGGTATTACAACAATTTTTTATCATCTCACACATCTAATGCCAACAAATAAAAGTTTATTCATTATTCGTCAAAGATTTAATTAATTTATATAAACATTGATTTTTTTACAACAAAATTTTTTAATATTTTATACACGGACCAAAATACCCCTCGAATTTATTCCAGTCAAAGATTATCCTTTTATCCTTCGAGACTAAGTACAACTTTTTTCACCATTCGAACAAATGAAGAATGGCTTAATTATTTTTCTTCCATGATGTATTTCACGGGTAATACGTTTTGCCTTTGATTAAGTACCAACTTTTGTAATGGAAAAGAACTATGTAAGAGCATTTCTTCGTGGCGTGTATATTTAGTGTGCGCGGCCATGTGTTCGTGTACGTTTGACCACAGGAAGTCACGCTTGCCTCATTTAATTTTGAGCCACGGATATTCCGCAGGATGTTCACTCTTTATTCACGCCCGACAATAAAAGAACGTACGAAAGGTTAACCCGCTCTGATATGTAACGAGATTCGTAAATTGCGTGCTTGCGAGATAAAGAACGGACGAGACGGAAAAACAACGAAAAGCTCGGCGGGAAGGGCCGGCACTAAAAAATTAGATCCTTTTTTCTGTTGAAACTAAAGTGATATTTATTACGCACCAAGACGCGAGGTTGAATTTGCTTCGCAACAGTTTTTCCAGGTGTCTTGAAAAAGAAAATTGCTTTCATAATTCGCACTTCCGCTTACATTCAAAGTTCGAGTAATTATTTTTTGCCAAAACGTAGCTATTCAATCACAATTCGTTCAATTGTATCACCATTTATTACTTCTTTAGGAGAGTACAATTTGTAGCGAAAAAATTTTGTTTCTTCAGCAACTTTAACATAAATTATGTTGAAGTAGAATAACTTTTTCCTCGGTGGTAGAATATAATTTCAATACATCGCAGTCAATGTATACAATACATGTTTATCAGATTGTACTAAATCACATTATTCGTCGGCAAATTGTCAGGAATAAAATAATTAAAAAAAAAAAACACCTTGTATACTTTCATAGACTGGAGTGTGAATAACTATGTGAAAGAATATATAAGGCTTCTGTGACAAAAGATTATGTCTTTTTATATGCAATTTAATTTAATTAACAAACAAACGCCACGCATTTTAACACGGCTTAAATCCCGACGTTTCCTTTTTCCTCCGTGTAGACTGATAGTCACGTCGACGAAAATCTAAATTTGCGTTATCTTTCTAGCATAGAATATAGAAAGTGTTAAATAAATTAAATTTAATAATTATTAAATTAAAGAAGACATATTTCTCACTAGTGAAAAAAAGGTAAATGTAATTAGATGATCGAAAATTCAGCATGAATTTAATTAAAAATTCACGTACACTCCATTTACTCGAAACACAATTCAACTGCGAGTTACGCTGATTTTACTGTCTATATTGCTTCAACTGATAATCCAGTTATTCAGATCTACAATCATCAAGTCGTCATTAGTCACGGACAATAATTAGTAATGTTTCAAAATGAATGTTCCGACAAGCAACGAAAACAAATAGTATTAGAATTGGCAATACACTTGAATTACTAATCAAACAAACATAGACGATTATCGATTATTGAACAATTAATTTGGTAATTATCAATCAGGCACGTCAAGTAAATTGCAATTTTTGTAGTATAATTTCAGGTTAAAAAAATTACATTTTACCTGTTACGTTCTACATCCAGAGCAGAAATTACTTGCATTATAGAAATTTCATATTAATATACAAACTCATATAAATCATATCTTTGAATCAATTATGAACAATCTAATACACTTGCAAAGCGAAATTGAAAGATAGTTGCGTTGGTCGATCATATTTCAATTTTCTTTCGTCACGATTGCATTTTTGATGCATGCAGATTTTCGCAAACGATTTGTTAAGTCGAGCATTTGATTGTTGCTCGTATGGAAGAAAAAAAAATAGCAAACGTTTGAAGTGGAGGGATTGTGAAGCACGTGGCAGTCGTTGGCGAAACGTGCGCAAGTCCGACGTTGTATCGCGACCGAAGGCACTTGGCATCTACACTTTTGTTAACTTCCTAGTCGGAGTTCTTGTTGCTTATCTTTGAATTCAAGAAAAGCGCCCGAGCAAAAGCACGCTTCCTTCCTTCCTCGTCCCCGTCTGCCGTCCTTCCTTCCTCTGTCACCCTCGTTCGTCGATATCCATCGCGCGTCGCGCGCGTGACTAGAAAGACGTCCCTTATTATACAAAAACGGCTAGGTTGAAGAATTGTCCCAGACATTCTTCGTTTGCGCGTCTCCGCTCGCTGCTGTTTCGTGCAACGTATTTTGAAGACGGCCTCCGTATCATCGACAAATAGTTGCTCATCTACTTGGCTCAATTCTAATCCGAATTGTCGGCGGATCACGTTACAGTGGAAGGAATATTAATTCGTAAGGACGTTGCTTTGTAAGACGGTTGATTTAATGTTATTTCGACGTGGCGATATATTTCGAGAACGAATCATATTGGATGAATGTAACCACACTGAGAAAACCAGATTGTAACCGCTATGACACATATCGTAACGTGCACAATATCATATAGTAAAATGTTTACAATATCATATCGTAACGCCAATGAAATTGTTAGATTGTTTCATTTCGAACAATAAACACGATGGAAATCTCACAATTTATATTGTACGATATCGTTTTCTCGGTACATATACTTGACCCATACATAGATCGTATGTTGTTAATAAACGATCACTTCCCTAACAATTTTTTTGCATTATACAAAAATATATATAGCCAAACGCACGCGAATGTATTAAAGTAGATTTGCAATTGAATCAATAATATTTTACTCGATCGCACTAATTATTTTCTCAGTGTGAACCTCTGTGAATTACAAGTTAATGGAAAGAAAATTGAAAGTAAATCACAACAACGATGTAATGTTGTATCTAAATGATTTTCGTTTGAGAATAAGCACACCGTGCGCAGGCTGCTTTAAGAATGCAGTAATTGCAGGTAGTTCCGCAGTTACGATCCAATCGGGATGAGAAGATCGTAATAACAACGTGAATCGAATCGATTCGGGAGTCTAAGAAGGGCTCCTAAGTGCTCGTATAAATAAATTACGTGCCTTTTTATGTGCCCGAAAGGGGTAAAGTTGCAGTTATACGGGGGAGTGCTTTAATGCGGGCGAATGCTTTAATACGATGTACGGATGCACAGAATCACGATCTCCACTAAAACCAATTATTACGGCCTCTTTCGTGATTGTTGCATTTAGAGTCGCTAAAATAAGAAATTTACATTCCTCGTTCCCGTTTTCGCATGCAAAGTGTGTAATGCAGTTGTATTTATTTGAAAGAAAGGAAACTAATGCAGTTTTGATTTCAATAATATTCAAATATCGACGATGTTGAAAATGCACTAAAAGGAGGAACCACTTTTGACAATGTTAACACAATGTTAACATTATGTGGATTTATCATAAAAAATGTTCCGCAAATCGAAAGGCACTTCTGTCGGCGCATGCAAATTGCGGCGCATCTTTTGAACTTTCCCGGTTGAAAATCAATTTTGCACATTTTTGTTTGACATTCAGGCGCACTTTCTTCCGCTACATTCAGAGCTTACGTTTCACGTGAGATTTTGAAATTGGCCACCGACAACACGGGAAAAAAAAATCAGTTTAAAATAGCACTGAAATCGATGCTAACCTCTAAATGTTAATTCAAAATTTTCTCATGTTGAAACAGCATCAGAAAATTTAGGCTCAACATCAATCGCCGTTGG
>JABFOV010000767.1:0-32112 GCA_022817685.1 Aradophagus sp. ZL-2020
ACCCCCCACTCAGCCGTCAGGCAGCGGCGGCAAGGAAGCAGTGCTGGCGTGACCTGCGCAAAGAGCCTACGCGCATCATTACGCGTACATCTTTTTCACTCACGCTCGTCGTTTGTAGCTTTCGTCTTCTCCTCCCGTATCACGTAGCTTTCGCACGATGTTCGCGCGGGAAAGGCGAGTTCATAGTTTTTCTTTTTACGCAATTTTCAAATAATATTCCACGAGTTTGTTTTGTCAACAAGTATTTGTCGAACTTTCTAGAAATAAACATAAACATTTGTCGAAATAACAAAATATTATACATACGAGAATAGCGAAAAAAGAAAAGCAAAGAATTTGCCTCAACAATGGACGAAATAAAAGGCCAAGTAAGCATTGAATTTAACATTGACAAAACATTTCAAGGAAATTAATATATAAACATTTAAGTGATACAGAATTGAAAATATTTACGTTGACTTTTATTTCATTTTCAGTGTTTGTATTTCGTTGACCTTCAAATGTGTTTCGGTGTTGAATTCAACGATAATTTAAACTTTTATTTGTCCAAAATAAAGGCCAGTCTTCTTCATGGAATGTTCTAGCTACATTATTGCTACGTATAAGTATTATTACGTATAAGTGTTCGAAAGTATTATCGTGCGTAGTGTTATTTTAAATAAGTCTTTGTTTAAATAAGTGTGTGTGAAACCGATCGTATTTTTGTGGTTCGATGAACTTTGATGTCAACTTCAACTGCAGAAAGAAGTACATAATCCACTACAGTTTTCTGCCGGATTCATCACCAGAATTCATGCCTGACTTCTCGTTTCATCTGAGTTTCGGATCGTCGATGGACACCGCGGGAGATAAAAGGTAGGTGCATTTTGTTCCTGGCATCCCATCGTCGAGGGACGTTACCGGTGAGTGATTTTTTGTTTCGAAAATTTATTTATTGTTTAAAAAAATGTTTCTTTTCTGCTGTAAATGGCTTTATATTGTTTTGTATACTTTCTGAATTTCAAGTGAAATTAATATTTATATTATAAATGTATCAAATATTTCTATTTATCAAAAAAAAAAAGTTTTTGGAGAAATGTTTAGTATATTAATAGTAATTTTAATTGTTATTCTATTTGACATAAATTTTCTTATGTTTTTTATCAAAATTTTTTTATTTTTTCAAAAAGCAATTGAAAAAATGCTTTATAATCCACTTTTTTTTTTTCATTTATTTATTGATGTATTGTTGTCCATTACGAAAGTGGGCCTATTTCAATTTATCAAAACAAAATGGAATATTCTAAAATATTAATAGAATAGTTACAGAAAATATAAAAAGGTTTTCAGCGTTTATTAGTATATTAAAATTAAATGAATAAAATAAATGTGGCTTCAATTTAATGTGCCAAGTTATTATAAATGTAAACATTGCTCAAATATTTCTTGGAATTCACTAATCTCACTCAATTGTTTACATTTAAATCAACACGTTTTCTAATATTTTTGTAATTTTCGGTCAAAACGTTAATGTTTTAAAAACATTTTGGTTTTCAATAATATATCAAAACGTTAATTATTATCATATTATAATTCTCCCTATTTCACGTCCACATTTCATTGTGAACAATTTAAATACACATCACCTTTTCATGGGGCAGGACTTTATGTTATAAAAAAAAATTGAATATTATAGTTATGTGCACAAAATTTTAATTTTTTTATTTCTTCTTTTATACAAAAAATTACAAAAGAACAAAAGCTCTTTATATTTCTAAAAATAATAATAAACCAGTATAACGTTATTTTCTTTGTACATAGAATGTTTACATGCAAAATTGATTAATTTTCCAAAAAATCTATTATTCAATTAATTTCTTTCTACCGTGAAGAAAAAACACTTTCTGGAACGTTTTCCCATTAACAATGTTTTTACAATATCACAATCCTACAATAAAAACGAAATAAAAGTCTAAAAAGATGAAAGCCGGGCCACGCAATTCCGGAATTTAATAAACGAAAATCAAGGTACTGAGTATCACCTAAGTTACGTCTTCTTCCTCGCCCTAGGAGCGATGTACAACAAACAAGCAAAAATAAACATACACCCCCTCCCCTATTTATTATTGGCGGGTCCTCCCACGATGCTTACAACACGTTCCAAGTATCACGCTAACCCGGCATTAACGATCAATACACACTTTTCCAAATAGAATTTGAACACACGCTCCTATTAAACCATGCCTAAAGATCCAGATAACTTTTTGAATCTGGAGCAACATTCAGGCATAAGAACTTTTGACTGAATATCTATATGAAAGCTCGACATTTGGACCAGATTAAATCAACATCCTTGCGTCGAATTAATCTGAGTCTTCACTGGAGCCAGATTCGGGTCGTAAATCTTCACTGGTCTGGACTGAAGTTGCGATTGAAGTTGCACCAAATGTGGTATCGTTTGGTTGACTGGGTTATTCTCGAACTGCTTTGATGAGTTTCTTCATAGTGTTGCCCATGGTCGTGCTTGAGGGTCCGGACGTCGTAAAAGACAATTTGAATAGGTAGGGCTGAATGTCCGGAAAGGACGTATCGAAGATGAGATCGAGCTCAGTCTGATTGGGCATTTTGGGCAGGTAATCGTGTCGGTTCATCACCTCGGTTATGTACAAGACCTTATCGGTCAGCAGGTCCCCGACCTTCTCACGGCAGATTTGCCGTTCGTGTTCGGTCGTCAATTTGATCAGCTCGAGCCGCACTGTCCAGACTTCCCAGGGTATGCACTCGGTCTGGAACGGAAAAGGCCAGTGGCTCTTTTTCTTCTGGAAGAACTCGAGCGATATCTGGCCAGAGCCAGGACTGTCGGTAGAACGTAGCGCCTCCGAGAAGCCGGATATATGTTTTTTCAGAGTCTCGTCGAGGCGCTGCGATGAGCAGCAGACATAGGTGAAGTCAATGAAGTCACAGTCAACGTCTTGGTAACCGACTGTACCGACCGAGTAGCTACCTTCCTGTTTGTACTTAAATTTCCCGAGACTGCGATGGAAGAGGACACTGTGGAAGATGCTCGCGACTGCCTCATCCACCTGTCGTCCCTCCATGCTCAACTCGAATAGCTGCGTTCTGGCGTTCATCGTATCTGCAATAATAAATATCATGTCTATTACTTGTGCCATGTGCTTAGTAGTTATTTCATGAAAATATAAATTAAAGTAAGAATAATATATACTTTGACATTAAAATTATAGATTCATATTTGTATTTGAATCGCAGAAATATAATTTTGAAATTTGAATTTTTTATACCAAAATAAACTCCTAAAAGAAGAAATGAAATAAGATCCTATGTAGACATTTGACACAGATCTTTATAGGAACTGAACTGGAATTTTAAATAGAAACCTGTATTACCAAGAAGCTTATGGACATTTTCATGCAATTGACAATTCTACCAAATTAAAACAACATGAGAACTTGAATGGGTTTCCTGGATGATTCAGATATCTACTTAGAATTTCAAATAAGTTCCTTTTTAAATTCTTGCGTCGAATAATTTTCTATTAATTTTCAATAACAAAGAAAATACCAAACATTGTTTACTATTGATTTTCAATAATGAAGAAAACGTGTGAAAATCTTATTTTTTTACTCAAAATATAAGATCTCCACAAGAGACGTTCAAAGTATTTAACGAGATTCAATGGAAGCAAATGAAATCTGTAGATGAAAGGCAGGACGTAATGATTTTGTAATTACCGTCAAATCATTTATTGAAATTGATTCTTTGTCAAACCCGCTAAATCAGAATTCGATAGAAAATTACTCCACGCTATGGAGAGACGAGTTTTATTTTATAAAAATGTAAAAATTGAATTCTCTTTAATCATTTACATGATAAAGCGGATTAAAAAGTACGTACGAATAATCGCTTCATTAATCTAACGTTCTTTATTACGTATTTCATCTATAATATAAATTATTATTCAGGAAGCATTGTGAATTTAATGTGCCAAATGTCTTTCATAATACATCAGCAGGTCGTGCTATTGTCAATAAGACCATTCATTCCGCGTGCACCACTTTTGTCAAAAACTTTTGTTAAATTATAAATATAAAATATTAAGAAAAATAGTCAAAACTATACACAAAAAATAAAGTATTGATTATGTGATAAATAAAATTACGTGTCTGCTAAAACAAACATCAATTAATTACGTTACTTAATTTTGATAATTGTAAATACTGTCACTCGGTATTTTTCAGAATTGTGACATTCTCATAATAAAAGCATTTTCAAGACTGAAAATTGGATTTGCATCGTTATACGGCACAAATCGAATTGTTGTTTAATTGGAAACGAAGCAATTAAATTATTGTTTTACTTCGGTATTAATTTTTGAAATAACAAAAATGACTTATACTCAATTAGGACATAACACAAATTGGTCTATTTAGAGTAAAATATTCTAGTATTACTATGAAATTGAATTATTGCTTAATACACGATCATATGAATTAAAAATTAATTCGATAATTTATTTGAAATAACTTAATGAATCAATATCAATTCATAAGACCTATAAATACATTTTATGTATTACTATATTTGTTTCCACTATCTGCATTGAAAATACCAATTTTATAGTAAAATATAAAAATTCACCATGAACGTTTCATAATAAATTCAGTACAACATAGACATTTTAATAAATCAAAGAATTTTAATGTAAAAATTCCATGTTGAAATGTCATGAATGTTCAAATTATTGTTCTATATGAAGCCGTAAATATTTAGTATAAAATGTTTGTAATGAAATTTCTATGAATGGTCATATTGTCGCAACCGGTCATGAAAATTAATTGTGACACTAAAAGTTAGTATAATGGTTTTTGAATTTCAATTAATAATGTAATCTAAATAATTTGTTTATCATGTAACTGACGTACTCGTTAAATAATTTACCATTATACATTTGATTTGATGTTTTGAAGTAATATAAAATCAGAGCGTCATGTCAAGTTAAATTATTCCTGGTGCAAATAATGTAAAAAAAAAATATCAGTTAACATTGTCATAAGATCACAATAATGTCAACAATATCACAAAACATCGCAATATTACACATTACAAATACGTTACAATATAAAATACTTGTGGCGAAAATTGAAATGATAAATTACATAAACGATGATTATTTTTAAACTTTCAAAGCGCAATAAGAATGCAATCTTGACATCTCTGTACCATCAATGTGACGTCACATTTTGACATGAATAGGACATTGATTTGCTGTCTTATTTTCGTCACGCTGTCAGACATACACATAAGGCATACATATGTGTTTCTAAGATTGCAGTAGCATAATTGAGATGTCTTTGTTTACATGATCTTACATTACATCTTTGTCACTTAATTTCTTAAGCTATAAACTCACATTTATACAAAGTACAGACTTTGCCGTATTTAACGTAATGACAACAATGCGTCTTTTACTGCATAACTCGGTTGATCGTTTACTCCTCTTGTACTTACTAATCAAATGGCGAAGAAACGCTGAAACAAAAAAAAATTGGTTATTACGATTGTCGGAGCTTAAAAGATGGTAATAAAGAAGTAGGAATTAATAAAGTTGAAAAAAAAAAGAAAAAAAGTGGTCGATTTAAAAATTGCAATGGACAAAGTGTAGAAAAGGGAAACCAATTGAAATGTATTGAAATACTGCAAATGTGTGAAATCAGTACGTTAAAATACACTTTCGTTTTAATTTTTAAGTTAATTTAACTTTATTCATAGCAAAAAATTATTGTTTTTAAAAAAAATTTTTAAATATATAAATAACTTATACTTGAAACATTTTTTTTTACACATTTATAACAAAAGAAACTATTTTGTGAGTCTTTTGTTGTAAATTTGTACATTTGTCTTTGTTTATCTTAAAGATTAAAATGGATCATTTTCATTTGAATAGATTTTTCTACCTTGGACAACATTAACATTTGTTTAAAATTTGATGTTTTCATGATCTTCAAAACAATTCTAAAACATCCTCAAAAAAATGTGTCAACACTCAAATGTAGTCCTTCAAATTCCCTTTGTGTTTTGACAATTCAATTCATCAAATCAAATCCAATTGATTTATACAAAATTCATTTGATTTCAACTTGTCGTTTACTTCAAACATATCAATTTTAAATGCCTTTGTCAATGAATTTCAATCGGTTCTCCATCACTGGCAAGTTTACATAACAAACGTCAGGTGGTCTTGAAATTTTAGCGGTCATTCCAAATCGTTCTCGATCGTTGTCAAAACTTACGGGCTTCTCAGGCGTCGCTGCTCGCTCGCGTAACTCCGTCCTCGATAGTTGTCAACGCCATCGAGTTCGTGCGTCGTCGTCAGGGTCGACGTTTTCGCGCGCGTCAACAAAGGGCAGCGAGTGATCGCTGCTGGCCGAGGTTCTCGTTGCGGGAATTAACTGTCGGGGCGGATCATCGTTGTGGTAGCTCGTACGCGGGCACTAAAAGTACGCGCCACATATCCCGGCCCGTCGTTCCTTTAACGCGCGCCACATCGCCAAGTCAACAACAGCTGTGTGAACAGATACGCGCCATTTTCCTCATCCCGTTGCTCCGAATCCACAGCAGCGCCACTAATCGACCCAACTCGAAAAAGGTCCCTGCTACTAGGGCTAGTCAAACGATGGAACTATCGATAGTTGCGACACTTCTGGTTATCGAAAAACATCGACGATTTGAAGTCTAAAATGAAACGTTGTGTTTCATTTTTTTAGTTTTGTATTTATTAAATATATAAGTATATACAATAATTACAATTTTGCTTTAAATGTTACTAACGAAAATGTCATTGCAAAGAATTTTACTTTCCAACTGACACTTAATTATGTCTCAGTAATTGTCAGGTTTTATTTAGAAACTATTTCCTCGCAGGCTTTTTCAATCGTGTCATATTTGTAAACGAAACCAGACTTCAATGTTCGCATTGGATGGACACGCTGACCTTCAAGCATTATCTGAAAATGATTTAATTTACTGAATTTAATAAATGATAAATTAATGAGCCCAGTAAATTATAAAGTTTAATCCAAAGTCACAATGACATCAAAGATGACTCACGAGCCATCCAAATGTGTTTCATGTGAGTCGCATCTCACATCAACAATAAGAATTCAATTGATACATGAAATAAATAATAATGTTCAGTTATGCATACGAAACTCAAATGCGAGTTTCTTATCATGTCACTGTATTGTTATAATTGATAATAATAATGATAATATAATTGAAATTATAAGATTAATTCAGGTATTTACTATGTCAGTTTACCTTGAAAATTACATGTATACTGTAGAACATGTATTTTATTATATGTATTAAATTTTGTCTATTTATACATATACAATGAATATCTGTCTAGGTATTTAAAATGTAGCCCAGTTACTACAGTATACAAAAGATAAGCCAACACAACAAGTACCTTTCTGTTTAATTTTTAGCCTTATAATTTTATAACATAAAATGAATACCTTAGCTCGTTCACCAAACAAAAGACTTACAGCAAAAGACGGTAGAGGTAATATGGCGGGACGATTCAAAGATTTTGCAAAAGCTTTTGTAAATTCTTGATTAGTAATTATCTAAAAATTGTATATTTATAATTCACATACAATATATTTTTTACACCAAATTAATAAAAAGAAGAATCAATTTCAAAATATAAGATTAATTTGAAACTTAATAAGCATATATCTTCCAAAATAGTATAGCAACATACCTGCGGTGCAACACCGTTCAAAACACCAACAACATTATCGTTTGTCATCGCGTGAATAAATAATTCTGCTAAATCGTTTACGTGAATCCAAGGCATCGGTTGATTGCCACTTCCAATGGGACCTCCTAGGCCCATAAAAAATGGTAGCCAAATCTGTTTAATCATTCCTCCCGTTTTCCCTAAAACTACTCCTGAACGTATAGTCACTTGTCGACATTTACTACGTTCTGGAAGTTTAGCAGCTGCTTCCCATGCTTCGGTGAGTTCTAAAATTTTAAAGAACACAACATATTTTTTTAAAAAATATTTTTTACTGTATGTTTTCTCTTTCAAAACTGGTAAGAACGTTTGATTTTAATATGTAAAACATTTACCAGAAAGGAAATCATATTTTTGGCAAATGCTATCTTCATTATATTCTTTGCCATCAGGTGGATAATAAGCAACGCCTGAAATTGTGACATATGATTTTGCATTCGAAGCAAGAACTGCTTTAGTTAAAATCTTAGTGGTTTCCACTCTGCTGTCCCATACAAGTTTTTTGAATTTATCATTCCAACTTTGAAGTGGGTCTAATATATTTTGTCCGGCCACGTTAATTACTGATACTGTGTCTTCTGGCAAACCAAGTTTTTCAATATCTTCCTACAATTTGAATTACTGTTATAGTAATAATTATTATTATATTCTAATTAATAAGAAATGTGCTCTTACTCACCCATGAGAGTTGACCAGGTGTGGGATTCCTAGAAACAATAGTTAAATTTACACCACCCCTTTTACGAATAGCATCTTTTATACATTGCCCTATAAACCCAGTTCCGCCTCCTAAAATGAAATTGGTAAATTGTTTTTTATATTTTTTTAACAAAATAAATTATATGTAAAAATTGTTATTTGTATATTACATTAATCTTAAAACAAACGACGAACAAATTTAATTAAAGAATATTATAGAAACTTGAAAATTCTGAAAATTCTAAAAAAATTATTTTTAATAATTGTGAAATTTCGTTTTAGTCCAAGTTCCATTTCTGAAATTCAATTGTTTTTGGTTGTTTAGTTTTTAATTGTAAAAATTGTTTAGCTATGACTAAACAAAACAATTGTTCAAAATGCATATTCTTTGTCAATATGTATAGGTTATTCGAGCAGTTATTTGTTGTTTTGGATGTATATCTGGTTGTTTTAGAAAATTCAGTTCTTTTGTGAAATTGTGATAATTTATATTTAATTTTTCAATTATTTTTAGCAGAAATTTGTAGTATTGTAGAACAAAATTAAATTATGCTACATATATAAATTTTATTTAATTATTCAAGTATGAAACTTAAGTTTTTATATAATTCATTTTATTAAATTATATAAAAATTGAAGTTTTATAATTAATGATTATTAATGTAAAATTTAAAATAAAAAAGTTGACCTTACTGTAAACAGAATAAGGAAAAATAATATATTTACCTAAAATAACATTTCTTTTAGCCATATTTTTTGTATTCAATATAATTTCGTCTAGTTGCCAATATGTGGATTAGTATGTAAAGATTACTTCTAATTATAGTTTGACAAATTTTGGCTCAATCGAAAATAAAAAAGCAACAAAATCAGTCTTTTGTTATAGCTGATTCTATACAGGGGTGCTTAAACGTCAACAATGTTACTCACAATAATCGATGTTGCGCATAATCACAAAATTTTTTCAAATATTGGTGGTATATTGTAGCATAAATCTCTAATAAAAAAAGATAGACAATTTAGTTCAAATAAGTGTGTCCTTTTTTATTAAAGAATAATGTTTCAAATACGCCGATATTTTCCGTTGTAGCCATTTTATAACAGTTACAACGGAAAATTCTATTCAACCATAGCCTTCGATTATCGATTCCTGTCACTATCGAAAACTATCGCATTAAAATGAGATTGTCAAAATGAAATGTTGAAACATAGGGTTGACAGGAATTTAACGTTTATACATTAAATATGAATTATTTAGAATTAGATATCAATAAATTGTTCGAACAACACACGATCAAAGAAGTTGAATCAATACAAAAACAAATTCAACATGAACGAGATCGTAAAATGATCGAACTGAGGACATTGGTTGGGTAAGGTTATGCCACTTTTACAGTATTATCAACACATAAATTATATTTTAAATTAAAATCGTTCGTTAACTAATAGTGTGCGTGTGTGTGTGCTCATAGTGTTTTCAGTTTTAATATTTACAAACAAAATTTAACAAATGGAAATTAATTTTTAACTCTCATATAGAAAAAAATATTTTGATAAGTATCATTAATTTATTATTATTTATTAAATAAGTATATTACAATTTATAAAATAACTTTGTTATATAACATTATTTTAAAATCCTAGACAATTTTTTTAGAATGTGAAATAATGTTTTTTTTTAAATAATTATTAATCATTTTTTGTCAACAGGGAAAGATATCGAGATTTAATTCAAGCTGCTGACACAATCACTGAAATGAAATCAACATCAGAGTCAATAGTTTCAGAAATTATGGCTATTGAATCTACTTTTAGACAATTGCAACAAAAGTATTTGATAGGTTTCAGAATTGATGAAAATCTAGATCAAAAGTAAATGTTTTTGAGTATTCAATAAGTTATTAAGTAAACATTAATAATTATTAACTAATTTTTATGCTATTAATTATTTCTTTGTTTTAGATCAAGTGACTGCAAAGAATCATACACGACCGATTCGGTTGTAATGCAAGTTAAAATATTGATGGATATTCCAGAACAAATTTGGACCGCTATTGATAATCATGATTTTTTACAAGCGACTCAGCTGTATTTACTTGCTCAATATATCAATTACAGTATGACCTTTGTAATAGGTAGCATGGAACTGATTAACGAATATCCTATAGTAGCTAAGCAATGGGGAGTTATTTCTCAATTCAAAAACTCCATTTTAAATGGAATCGACGTCAGTTTGAAGTCGGCTGATCTTGAAACTGAGGTATTTTTGATGAAAACATAATAATAAGGATATGTAGAAGAATTCTATTATAATTATTATTATTATTATTATTATTATTATTATTATTGATTTAATTATTTTTGTAATTCATCTTATGAAAGACAGACAAATAGATGCATATTTCTTTACTAAAGCTTAACAGTTTATGTTTTCAGTTAGCTGCAAATTGTTTAGCGTCCTTGGTCTTACTGGAAGGATCAGATGCTGAAAAATTGTTAAGGAAATTAATAATTTCAAGAAATGAAGCTGTGACTCTTATAGTTACTAATAAAGATCACCACAGTGTTAGAAATCGAATAAAACTCTGTTATAAGGCTTTGATGGAAACTGTTTCATTGATTCACACATGTTTCATAAGTGAGTTTAATTGTTCAAATAACAAAATTTAGGGATAATTATTTTCAAATATTTTATCAAATTAATGTATTATTGATATTGTCATAATATCAGTAATTGTTCAATCACTATCATAAAGTCATGAATATAAATTTTCCATAAATAATAATCTAATCATTAGAAATGATAAATAATGAAATTATATTAAAATTAGTTGATATTACTTGACATTAATTTACATTTTCAATTTCATAGAATCCGACAAAAAGGATGGTCTCGTTTCTCAATTAATCAGATCTATAAAAGACGTTGAAATTTACACAATGCTCTTGCAATTGGACATGGACGTTGATTTCATGAAGAAGTATATTCCTTCGATGACAAGTCGGCACAAACTTTTTTCTCAAGTAAACGAACTTGAATTTTCGTCAGTGCACATTCAGGATCATTTGCAATCATTTTGGCTTGAGTGGGTGAACAATTTTACAAAAGTGGAACTAACAAAGCTACTTGATTTAATTGTTTCTGTAAAGGGCATTTATAATATTCGTGAGGAGGCACTTGCTATTGACGTTCCAAATAATTGGAATCAAATGTGGGAAGATTTGCAATTGCCAAATATTAATTTATGGTCTGAGTTTTTTCAGCCTCTATTAACTCAAAGAGTGAAAGGTAATTTTGTTCTTGTTTTGTTTCTTATTTGAAATAGAAACATTTTCATATCAATGTTTCTACTGTAAATGTTTATAAATTATAAAGTAAATTTTGAATTATTAGAAAAGATAAAAGGACATCATTATTAAAAAAGTATTATTTAAAAGGTTTAAGTAAACAAAATAAAAATGAAAAAATGTCACTATTAAAATGAATGGGATGTAATGATTTTTTGCCACTTTAACTTATTACATCTATAACATATATTCAATTGTATTTCAGGAATCATCGATATGAAAACCAAAGAGAGCCTTATGAATTTAAAACAAAACATCAACACTTTTTTAAACAAGGTTTCCAACGAAAAATTCGAATTCCCAGAACATGATTTACGTTGGTTCATATGGAAAGATCTTCCTAGTGATATGGCTGAAAAGCTTATTAAATTTCATGACCAAGAAACTTTCCGAAGTACGCTTTTCCTAAAAACGCGCGGCTTCTCACCTGACATTGAAAAACTATGTACAAATTTCGATGAAAATTGGATCAAACTTCTTACCGATTTGAATCCATATTTATACGAATCGCAAAAAGTAACAACTAAAGAAAATCTACTGACTTTGAGCTTCCCGTTATCGACCAACAAATTCGTTGATCGGGATGATATTCAAAATTACTTGCAAGAAGTCTGCTGGAATTTGATATCGGATATAAGGAGTTATGGTAAATCTGAATGCCTGGATCAGCAACATCATTGGGGAAAACTTGAAACGAACGCTATAATCGTCGCACGATTTTTTGTTTCGTTAACGGTACTTTGTCCAAATTTAATGAAGTGTTTTACAACATCCAAAACGCCCAGTGTTTCCCTGACGAACGTTAAATGGCAGCAGGTTTGCGACTGCTTAAAAGAAGAAAGCACCGCAGTTTGGATGATTTGGGCAAGGTTATTTGAAAATCGAATCAAATTACATTGCGAGAGACTTTTAGAAAAGGTCAAGTTGGATGAGTCAAAAGTGAGTGCAGTGGTCAACGATTGGGAGAAAGTGACCATTGAAGAGGAAGCAGAGGAAGGGAAGAGAATCAAGTCAGAGATTTTGGTGCCTTATCAAGCTTCGGTGACTTTACACAATTTTTTGTCGGCTGTCTGTAATGATTTGAATAAGGTGGTGCCACACACGTTACCCAAGTATGTTATTGCTCATATTTAAATGAATTAAGTTCTGTACAATTTTAATTTGGCGTGACTAGTTTTTTCCGTTAATAGCTGTTGCGGATTTCCGTTGACGTAGATATACTATTTACTGAAATAAACTTTGATTCATGACATTAATTTTTTTTCTTTAGATCCGTTCTGCATGTCGTCATTGACAATGTTGCTACAAAATTGTTAAATCACCATATGGAATTAACAACGGCTGCTAATTTACGGCAAAAACAAGCAATTCAATTGCTTTTTGATGTGAAGTATGCCATTTTATTAATGGTACCACGAGAAAATAGGGTTTTAGTAGAAAAATCAAATGACGTTTGTAACAACATTACATCGAAGATTGATCCGTTTGATTTGGATGTGTTTTATCCTTTTATTTATTTGAATGTTAAAAAGGCAGTACAAAGGTCATTAGTGAGTATATAATGTATATATGTAGAAAACATTTATCATCAAGTTTCAGTTCTTTCTTTGTATCACTTTTACATGAATATTTGCATCTTTCAGTTAATATATGGTAATTTAGTTCCTCATTTGGAACAATTACATTCTGTATTGGGAGCAAGAGCCACACACAACGAAACTGCAAAACCAACGCGAGACCCGCCAGGAGTATTAGCAGTTTGTACTGGTAGTCCGTGGTTTCCTCCTTTGGCTGTGATGACTCCCGCGAGGAATCTTCCGCTTCTTCCAACCGTCGTCCCCGAAAAAGTATATGTTGAAAATTTTATTTAAATGATGAGCACATATATAGGAACCGAACAAATAAATATACGCCGAGGAATAATATGTAGGAAGTAGACAAAATTGGAACTATTTATTCTTTGAAGTGTTAAGGGCAGAAAGTTCCAATTTACCACCCCTAAAACACGTCTCGCGCGCACTTGCCTTCTCCTTAGCTATATACTATCATTTTTTTTTTTTTTTTTTTGTTCTATCTTCCGTTTATTAATTTTCTTTTTGCGGAATTTTTCATTTTTATAACTTAAAATATGATTTTAATAATACAAATATTTTCTTACTCGTCTATTCTGAATTTCCAGCAATATTTATCAAATCGGTAAGATACTTTTAATGATCGCGATGTGACAAAAGCATGTTTGCCCTGCCAAATTTAATGACAACTGTAAGTCAATGGCTGTTTAATTAAAAAGGGACAAAAAATTTGAACAAGCCAACTGATTTTGTATACATTGTTACTGGCTGTCAAACAGAACGCAAGGTCTCCAGAACTCAGACTAATAACCTGAATAATAATTAAATTAATAATAATAATAATAATTTGCTATGCTACGTTTTTGTATGAATGCTTGTAACAAATTTTAAGAAAACAGTTATTAAAATAAGAGGAAAAAGGTGGATAAAACTGATAAAGAATGGTATGAAAGAAAAAGAAGATATGAAACTGTACTGTTTGTTACACAGTGGTTTGTTATGTTCAAAAATGCAAATATAAATTTCTAACACCATCTTTTTTCTTTTAAAAAATAAAAAAGATATAATATAATATATATAATATAAATATAAAATTTTTAATGAAAACAATCGTTTTGCCATAATATTTGAAAGAACTTGATTGTATTTTGTCCTAAATCAATATGAACGTTCATGTTTTTCTGAAACATTTCTTAATCAAAAATTATGTCAATACGTTTGGTTTAAAAAGAAAAATAATTATTTGGTGTGGTGTGATTTTAATTAACAAATATAGAATGTCATCTTTGTTTTATTAACTACCTTTTATTGTTTTATTTAGAAAAAGAAAATAAAGGAGCATACAAGGAACGATTCTACAGGATCGACGATAAAATCTGGAGCGGCTGCATTTTTTGGAGCAATGGGTTCGGATTGGTTCGGCACGAGCTGAATAATGCATTTAAGATGTCGTTACTGTACATTCATATATTTAATGATTCCAGCAAATGTAATATAAAATAAATTTAATTTTGCTAAAATCGATTGACCGTTTTTAATTTGGTTCATGAATAATTAAACTTAGTAAATTAATGGGACATTTGTATTGATCATTGCAGTTTGTGGTCGTTTCAGCGTCGTTAAATTCATTTGACAGGTTTTCATTACGGGAACTCGAAGGTCTAAAACGAAACATTGTGAGAAAGATCAATTTGATTATTAAATGTATTTTAATTAAGAGGAGAAATCGTTTTACCTCGTGACTGGGATGCAAGGTTGTGCAAGTTAATGAAAAAAAGTCGTCCAAATTGTAATCGTGTATATTAATTAAATATTGATTTAAATTTAACTGAATGAATATAACTATATACAGTTAAATTTTTTTACATTTTCTTATAAAAGAAACCTTGATACCTTGGAGGTCGATTTACTTTTCTTAATCAATTACACTCATATACATTAAAAAAATATATCTCACGTTAGTATAATGTGCAAAAGATCACCAATTAAACCGTTATTCACGATAGGTTGTTTTGCCGCATTACAAATCGTTTCCAGTAAACACATTCTTCCAGGTAAACCTACTCTGAAACGTAACAAAGTTATTGTTTTAAACATAAATGTGCCTTTTTTTTCACTCTTTTTCTAAGGGGTACCTTTTCATAAATATTTAATTTTATGTTTATAATTGTATCTTTTGTTTGCAGTATTTTGTTAACTGAATATTGTTCTTTACATGAATCGTATTGAAAAGTAAACCTGTTTATATTGTTCTCCAAAATATCGTAAATCATTTTCCTATCGATGCTCTTGCGAACTATGTAATGACCGAAATCCGTTGGATTATTCAAGTCTGGTTCGCCGTAATTTGCCTCAAAATAAAGTGCCACTGCGACAGATTTGTTAGGGATATCGACAGGCACTGCCAAAGCAAAAAAGATCTGTAAAACACAAAGGTAAATGCATGAGTGTTCAACAAGTGACAGTATACGTTGACAGCTGTAAGTCTACAAAAATTTTTTTAAACAAAATTTTTAATCTTGAGAATATTATTTTTATAAAAAGTGGATTGCTTTTACATAAAGTGGAATGCGCTTATCGTACGAATTTTGTTTTTATTTCAAACTAAACTTTCTATCTTCTTTAGGAACGAATTGAACGAGCTGCAATTTCTCATCACGATAGTAAAAAGGGGAGAAGAAAAATGTACCCCTGATGCACTGCCAGTCGGAAATTCGAGTGACCTCATTTGCCTAGTTAATGCAGAAGTGATGTTTTTGAGTGAAGTAGCATATCGTAAACGGCAAAAAATCTGACAGAAAAACAGTAACGTTGACAGATTCATCGAAAACCTGAAATTAGAAGAATTTTTTTAATTTAATAAGGCGCACTTTGTGTACAATTGACGGATAATCGCGATACGCACACTCAAACAAGATCAGTTTACTTTAAGCGGATTACAAGTCAAATCCACTTATTGTAATAATAATCTACTTATCGTAAACTAAATTCTTTGTAAGCGTTCTGAGCGAATGATACCAAACGCGATAAAAAATGGAAGCTTCTGAATAGTGTCAAATGCCTATTCAAATTTCAAGCATCGCTTCCTTGCAAGTTGCAAAATTGCCCGCAGCAATTTTTAAAATTCTATCATTTTCTAAGTGGACAATAAATATTTGTCATTTCTCGGAACGCTTGTTGCAACGTTTAGAATCGCCATCGGGGTGTTTAATGTCCGAAAATGGGACGCTATTGTCGTGAATACAAATAGCCCGAGTATCTCAGGAAAGAAACCAGCCAAAGTGTTGAAACCCGTTGTCTTTTTTATAACAACTTTTTTAAAAGAAGTCAATTTTTTTAAGTTAAGTTTTTCAGTTTTTTATTAGTAACTTTTTTATATGTAACAAATAAATTTTTATATGTTAAAAATATGACTATCATGAAATGCACTAGTTTCATACGAAACAAGTAAATGCGAAACAAAAGTACCTGCACTTAAGAGAGGCGTACAAAGAACTGTTAAAAATAATGTTATTAAGAGAGATACTAAGCTGGAAAATTGTTTAATTAGCACATTAATGATGCAAATTCACTTAACAGAAACATTATGAGCAACCGTCTGACAAGTTTTATTTTTTTATTTTTAAACATAGAAACGAATGCTGTTAAATTTACACTGTAAGTACAAATATCTAATTTTGACACATTTTTACTATCTTTTGAAATGAAAAATGTTTCAAAATAAGACATTCATTTTAGGATAATATGTAGCTAAAATCAATTTTCTGACATATCGTGCTGTCTTGACACGTATGTAAAAAGTTGATAAAAATTTCTACATATAAACTTCGTTAAAAAAACGATACTTTTCTCGCTAGAGAGTCCAAAATAATATTGTTTTCTCATATTTTTTATGATTTAAACCCAAATAAAAAATTCTAAACGTTGTAAACAAATTTGAAATCTAGAACTCGAATATGACATTTATCGGATTTTAAATGATAGAATGGAATGACAGTAACTGGTACACTGAGTATAAGTTTACTGTACAAATATATTGATTAAAACAAACATCCAGCATCGTCTTTAATTATCCGAAAATTTGCTCTTCAATCAAAATTTTCAAAATTCTACGTTTTGAAAGTGCAAGGATGTCATTATTACTAAATAGCTCAACAAGTGCTTCAATTGTTGATTGAGTTCTAACAGCATTTCGATCGGGTAATCTAAAATGAGTTTGAGTGATCAAAACGTCATCTGAATAATTGTGACAAATGTCCACAAAGTTGCCTTTAACATTATTAACTTCCGTGTAATAACTTTCACACTGTATAAAGCCAGTTTTCATAAACAAAATAGGCAGACACTTGTCGATAATTCATCTAATTGAATCGTGCCGAGCATGATAAAAAATTCTCCATGATGTGATCATTCAGTTTGAACCTACTAATGTTCCACGCTGGTCGTAAAAAAATGGTCGATAAACGAAGCACGCTAGGGACATTAGTTGTATTGCAATCGACCTACTTTTATTGCAAAATCATGGGCCTATGTCCCATGTCGTTTAAACAGAATAACCGTATTCGCGTGTCTCGTTTCGGCTTGATCTACAACATCTTTCTGAGTGTGTTCTATGGAATTTTGTCCATTTCCTTCTGCGTGATTCGAGCGCGAGTTAATTTTCCCCGGGACACTAACATTGCTCGACTCGCCGATCAGTTTAGCATCTTTTTTCAATTTTCGTCGATAATTGTCTTGTGGTTGCAGCTGGGTTGGAATCAAGAAAAAGCCTGCGATATTATCGCTAGACTTACGAGCACTACCGAGATTGAACGACGATTGAAGATTAAGAAAAGTTGCGTTAATCCGATCGTTGTTTTAGCCTTTAATCTTGCGATTGTTAATTTAATTTACTCAATTTTTTATATCTGCGGATCCTTTTTAGTTGACCGCATTTTAGAGAGCGACAAAGAAATTACCTATTTGTTCACATTCATACATATTATTGACCGTGATATGGTGGTTATATTTAATTGGTGTATGTACGTCATTGCACAGAAATTTTATAGCATTAACAGCGAACTACGTAAATGGTCAAATGTTAAAATTGACACCTGTAGGTGAGTTGAATTGAAGGTCTATAATAGAATGATCTCAAAGTCACGTTTATATGTCAACGTAAAACGAAAAAAAAAGCTTTTAAAATACATGAAATTTTTATAAAGAATCTATATCGAAATCTATGTACGTTACCATGTGGTTTTGATTGGATAGAATGATTAACCACTTTGTGACGTAGGCAAATTTCTAAATATTCCTATTTCTACTTGAAATCTTAATAGGGTTTAAATACAAGATGCAAAACAGTTTGCTTTTAAATTTCTAATTATTGAGGAGAACATAAATTGATATTGAACATGATTGACATTGGTAGAGACGAAGTCGTGGATACTCTGATCAGAAATCTACAATTGCTTCAAAAACTTCACGACGAAATTTGTGATACAGCCGAGCAAGTAGAAAAGTACTTTGCATTACCAATTCTACTCTGCGTTTTGTGTATCATCACACAAATCATGACAAACGTGCATATTATTTATATGTTTCTCACCGGACCCAGTAAATGGAAGATTGAAGATTTGTGGGGAGTAACGATGAGCATGATTTGGATGAACTTCAATTTACTGGAACTGTATTTTATTTACAGTTTCGCGGACAATGTCAGGCAGCAAGTAAGATTACATATTGAAAATAGATATCAGGATATATTATACATTTTATAATGAAGCTTTAATCAAATAACTTTTAATATATCCGTAACTATATCACGTTATTCTAAAAAAGGTAGTCTGTTGCAAACTACTTACATTAAGAAGTTACTTAACTTCTTAATTTTAACAGTCAAACAAGAGACTTTTTTATAGTGTAAATCAAGAAGTTTTTGCTTTTAGGGAAAGAAAACAGGGCATTTGTTACATACTTTGTGTGAAAAAGAACTCAATTTGGAAAAACGAGGCGTAAGAGTGCTTAATTATTTATATCAAAAATCATTTTAGGTAGACGAAAATTAAGGAAAGAAAAACAAGAAAACACTTCTAATGGCGAAAGTTTTATTATCTTCGTCAAATATTTTGACTTGTACCTCAAGTCGGTCGCTCAATCGACATTCGAGTAAATTGAAATAAATAAAACTTCTCTTTGAATTTGTCTAGTACTAATTAATGCTTTTGCGCGCGGTCATTATAACTTAAACGCTGTAATAACCCAATTGAAATCATTTTTCCTCAGTTCTCAACTTTTGCGCAGGTTATAGATCTCTCCGTTCACTTGCTTCAAAGAAAGATTGTCATTATGATTGGCGGACTTCTAACGTTAGATATGAGCAACTTTTTTAGCGTACGTAAACTGAAATGAGTGTCGTTTAAAATTAATTTCCATTAACAAAATGTATTCAATGAATGTCAAAACAATAACATGATATTTATTGGAGAAGAAAAATGTTTCGATTCGATTACAAATATTTGTTTATTTAAAAGTGTTATTGATTTAATGGCATTTTCTTCAAAGTCAAGTAAAGTGGTTACTTTATTGCAGCTTATTCAAAAAATATTCATATACGAAATATTCATGATACAGCTGGATAGCATCACCGAGAGTAATAAACCCAGCTTCAGTGATACGATGATCGTTTGGAGGAAGCATTTTTAAGACTTCGCCATTTTAATGTCGAATAAACTACTACAAATTTATCTAACCTGACAAGCATTCTATTTATTTTATCTTCTAAATATTTTACCAAAATTTCCGCCTTAAAATTATTTTGTAGAATAAATTGAATACAATTGAATGATGATAATTATTGGAAAATATTTCATTCATATTTGATTTCATTCATACACGATCTTTCAAAGTATAAAAATGACTTTTATACGTAATGGATGTAGATATCGATGTGGTCCTACGCAAGAAATCCAATCAAGTCAAAAAGACCCACGGGACACAGCCGATGGTACTTAGAACAGGTTCCATTATTTCCAGCCACCTCAGCTTCGGTAATGTCTTGTGGCAAATCCTCTCGTTTTGAGCTCGATGGTCTGGAATATAATTATTGTCGCTTTTAACTTTGCACATGAGAAGTCACGCGAAAATCAACAAACTTGTTCGAAAAAAGAAGCAGAAACTTAATTCGTTAAGTTTGTCTTTTTCATATTCTCCAGTGACAATTTTAATTGATCAATCGTACGATTCGAGGAAAGTACTTTGCAAGAAAAAAAAAACTGATTTTCATAACCGATAGTTGACAAATATAACTGTATATATAATTTATAGAAAATTCAAATTAACAAAACTCTCCTACTATTGAAAAAACAGACAAGTTATGCACAATTTGTGACTTTCTTTAGTACGCTTATTTCCAGGCAAGCGAATTTAAAACAGTGAGAGAGAGAGAAGGAAACTTACGTGAAAATTATGTAAATGATGTCTCCTAAGACACCATTGTGCCGAATTGGATGTGCCGATGTTTCACAAATTGATCGTAGAAGACAGTTTCTTCCCGAGAAGCCGGCACTAAAACAAATTCATTTTTTCACAAATTATAGACACGCAGAGAGGATTTCCTTTTACCTCCCTTGACGCGAAAAATATTCATTCGCTCAGAAACAAAATACAATTTACACTTGTGCGCAAAATTACAACTTTACGCAGTCGTGTTTAAATTAACCTTTTTCTGCACTAGTGTGCGATATCATTTTATAAGAATTAGATCAATCAAATAAACCTTTCGAACTTATCGGCAATGAGATTGTAGACAACGGATCTAGTAATCGATCTTTCGTTGAGTCCCCTTTTACGTAAATCTTTTTTATCTTCAAGAAATTGTCCATGCGGCGGTAGATTGTACGTAGCTTCGAAGAAATACGA
Source organism: Aradophagus sp. ZL-2020 (assembly GCA_022817685.1). Taxonomy (NCBI): domain Eukaryota; kingdom Metazoa; phylum Arthropoda; class Insecta; order Hymenoptera; family Scelionidae; genus Aradophagus; species Aradophagus sp. ZL-2020. The sequence continues at coordinate 21,325 of JABFOV010000767.1, forward strand.
CATGGAAATGTAATTTTCCGGATTTTCCAGCGGTACGGCGATCGCAAAATAAAGCTGCAACCAAATGGAAATCTTTGAGCTTTTCGACGTTTTAATAACATAAAAGATTTTCTCGTATTTTTGATTGTCGCTGGTTCATATAAAGTGGAGGCCCTTACGCCTAATGTGCTGCTCTCTGGATACGTCAGTGCTCTTATGGGTCGATGGAGTAGTTTCGCGATATCAGAATTGTGTCGTTCCGTTGAAGTTAGCAGTGCAAACATGACAATAAAAGCGATAACGATGTATTGGCTGTAAATAAAAAAACAAATACGTATTCAATTTAAAACGTTGATCACAAATATGTACTTTTGTCAACAGTAAGACAATTCGTCCAATTAGAATTTATACATTTTTTTTTTATACGTGAAATACTTACATTACAATGGATTTTTGTCAAATTCAATATCTACGCATTGTGAAAATGCAAAAAAATTAATTACTGAATAATAATGTATGAATTTACAAAAATACTACTGCAGAAACATATAGACTATTATGAAACGTTTTTGATGTCTAGAACAAATGAGACGCTGGTTTTAATGTGGTACAATGCAGTTTATCATATCTATACTTTCGACGTATGAAAGAATGGTTTTTTAAAAAAAGATAATAAACTTACACCATTGAACATAATCGAAATGGTTGAAAAACGTGACATCAGCGATAAGACACTGAAGAACGGAACTGAATTGAGAAGGCAGCCTTAGTCGGTACAGTTAGAAATCCAAGTGGGTGTTAATTGTCAAACAAACGAATTCTTTTGGGCGAGACACAAATTCAACAGCTGGGCCCTATCGATACTGCGCCACGTGAAGCACATAAATTTTGAATTATCCGATCAGTATAAGAAGTAAAGTTAAAGATTAAGGTATAACTGCAGCGTTTGTTCAAATTTTTAACGTCGTGCTTCGTATTAAAAAATGATTCAATTTTGAAGTCAGTGGATTTAAACAAAAATGATTAATTCAGCAATGATCAATCGAAGAGATTGTGGCGAACATCAAGTATACGAAAGAATTACTAAACGAACGAAACAGCAACGTTATTTGCACAATTATTGATAAGGAATAAAGTGGTACCATCGAAATTTGTAAGAACAATTCGTTACGCAAGGTATGGTTTCAAACAATGAAACAAATTTTTGTTGGAAAAAGTATGTTGTCGTTTATTAATGTTTGACAAGCTTTTTACGAACGCCGGTTATTTTAGCAAATAGTTTTCCAAATAGAAACGAAGCATTTTTTTAACACAGCATAGTACTTCTGAAAAGCGTTTGACGTAGTTTGGAGTTTTGTAACGAACTTTCTAATTGCGTTGCGGTATTCCGCATCATTTAGTCGGTGTGAGATTTTTGCCAATTTACAGACGTCAACAAAAGTTAATAACTGCTCGCTAGTTCGGAATTTCGTTTATCACTGAATCGACGGAAATTTGTTTCAATACGCAGACAATGTTGAAATGTTACGCTCGGACAATAATGTTGCAGCTTGCGTTATTGCATCTTTTTTTTGCAGTGCTTCCAACTCCCTTTGTTACAAGTTACGCGTATAAAAGTTCAAAGGCTTCGCGAAATAAAAGATATTTGGTATTTCCTCCGCCAAACGATTTAGTCACGACAAAAATTCAGGTTAGAAACGTGGCGTGTATTACATTTCTTCTTTTCCATTCTCCTGTTCCTTAAATTCTTGGATGGCAATTTGAAATGACAAAATAATTTCAATTTCCATCGAGCCGCTTCATGACTCTTTAATTAAACGGCTTCGTTTGAGCGAAGTTAATTTGGTAATTTCTCATTCGTTTCTCTACAGTTAATTATAGGTCTCGGTTTGCCAATGGAAGTAGACGTCAGTACAATAGTTGGATATGTCATGAAATTTAATTATGTTTTGCCAAGCAACGCATCTTATTTTACGGACCCTTATGTTGACTATACCAGATCAAATGATAAAGTTGGAACTCAAACCGCTAATCTTGATTCAAAAGGTACGTAAAAGTAACAAGAAATGAGAATTTCATTTCAATCATTTTGGGAAATATTTGACAGCCTCTTTTTTGTTTTACATCATTCAACAAGTGAATTTTGTTGTACTTTTTTTTATGTCGTTATTGATATATTGTAAAGTATTATTCAATTCAAAGAGGTACCATTCAGTCGGCTCGATTTCTACAAAATGTTGACGAACACCATCAATGAATTTGGGCTAAGTAAAGCTTGCGTTTTGAAGACAATTTGCGAATACGCCGAGATTCCTTTGAACAAAGAATCTAGCATCATTGCTGAATTACTGCATTCTCTTCTGACGTAAGTCGTTTGATGATTTTTAGTTAGCAGTGGTAGTAGCGATAGTGGCAGTAAGCGGGAAAAAGATTTAGTTCACAATTTACAACAGTCATTCGTCAAAAAGTGAAAAAAATTGAGAATGTTAAAATAAAGGATGATGGAAATGAGAATATTTTTTTCAGTCTAACGTCAAGATGAATTCAGACAAAGAGAAACATATGTCACATATATGGCACAAATATGTTACATGTATATTACATGCTGAATATGTACCGTTATAAATGTAACATATACATCAACATGTATATGTTGATGTATCGTATATTCAGAATATGCTGCACTAATATAACATATATGCCTGTATTCTACTTATATTATATATTTATGACATGTATATATAAGCAAGCATATATTTTACGTTGATGGAAAAACATGTTCTTTTTAGCTGAATAATGTTATTTCCAACTGATTTTTTTCCCGCGTAGCAGTAGAAGTGGCAGTAGTATTTAAAATATTGGTAGAAATATATTTAAAGTAATTGTTTTAGACCGTCGGAGTCTGCGGAAAGAATACCCGCGTACCAAGAATATATAGCGGCTGAAATGTTGGGTCGTTCGGCAACACCCGGCCAATGTGAAACTTACTTTCCTGAATGTCACAGTAATATTCTCGATTATTTTACGGAAATGCATATGGACTAATATCTCATTGTTCATAAGTCAATCAGTTTGCATTTTTTATAAATTTGCATACCATTTTATTGAGAATACATTGTTCGTGTACATTGTGTTTTTCATTTTCCCTTAATTAATTGATTTACGACATTTGTTTATTCAATCACTGTTCTTGTCCTTTTATGATAACATGACTCTGACAAGGTCGATCGGCATATTTTTATACCCAATTCATTCTTTCATTTCGAGCGAAAGGAATTTTGCAAAAATTAATACCATTCGCGTTAAAGTGCATCTTTTTTTCGCCGTTTTTTTTTTTTTTTTTTTTTTTTTTTTTTTTTTTTTTTAATTAGTAAATTAAAATTTGTTTTCTTTTTTTATAATTACTAATATAAAAATAATATATTATTATTACATTATCATTATAAGTATAATTGAAACAATTGAATTTTGTGTAAATAATTGCAAAATGAATAATTATTCAAAACTAATCGCAAAAAAACTTTTCTTTCTTTTTTTTAATTATTCTTACAAAAATAATATATTATTATTACATTATTATTATAAAAATAATTAATAATTGAATTTTGTGAAAATAATTATTCAATGCTATAAATTGCGTGCAAATAATTATACAGCGATGAAAGTTTTATGAAAACAATTAAGATAAAAGCAAATACCTGTAAATTTATAGGGCATTAAAATTTATACAAAAACTGACGTTTAGCACGTGTCGGACAATTGTTTCCGAAACTTTTATCCACGCGTGCATTTTATTAGACAAACGTTTAATAAAACCTCTTTTATTACGACATTTAGTTCGAGATCGAAGCAATAAGTAAATTTTTATCGATTTCAATTAAATATGACACAATATCGCCATTGTTGGTATTGATTAGAATTTCGACACAATTGTTATTTTTTTTATTTCTTTTCTTAAGTTGGCACTTATGCCGCTTACATTTTCATGTCAAAAAGATAAAAATTTCTCGAGAGTTAATCAATTGTTTTAAAAATATGTATTTGAAGAAGATCATTTGCAGAAAAATATTTTTTCACCGAGAACCGAACTCATGTTTTGCGATATTGCAGTCGAGTATTTCTACTACTCAGTCACCAGTACTTTTGTAGGAGAATTATGAAAAAATTGAGAAGAATTATTGTTTTGAAATAAAACACGTCGAGACGTTTATGAAAAAATAAATAAATTGAAATAAATGGATTATTCTCTTAATAAGCAGACTTAGTTTTACTATACAAATTACTTTTTTATTATAAGAGCAAGTTTTTAATTCAATTAAATACAATTTGAATACTCTTTTTACGCAAGAATAATTGTTTTTGATTAAAAGCATTCATTTAAAAATGTGAAGTATTTAGAACAAAAATTTAAATATTTATTCTAACCATTTTCCAGAGTATTGGATAAAAAAAATATTCCGCAAACTGTAATTAAGCATTTAGTTTTGTACTGGCAGATGATAAAAAAGGGTGGGAACAAAAAGACGCCTTTCCAACCTTTACATCCGAAGCTTCGACGCTCGTCTTAAATTTCGCACGACAATGAAGGATGCCTTTATTCCGAAGCCCTCAGTGAAAGCACGACATTTACTACAGACCTTTGACTTATTCAAATAGATTCGTATACGCAGCTAAGATTCTAACCTTTCTGACGTATTCATCGCGGAGGTCTCCGGATTTTCAAAATGCTCGACTGAAAAGAGCGGATTTCAAAATGCTTGGAAAAAGGGGGGCAAAAAAAGGGGACATTCGCTAAAGTCGTTTGACTGAAATCCGAGAAGTTGAATATCTCGTCAAAGATTTTATTTTCGATGTAAAATGACGAAACACTGGAATAATACTTTCGTGTGACTTAAAGTTTTCTCAATTGAGTTGTAAAATTGCACCTATGAACATATTTTATTTTCAAAATTATTTATCGCTATTTCATCATTGAGATACGAAATGTTTACTATTCTGTTTTAATGTTTTTTCATAATTTTTACAACGATTCAAAGTCATTTCTTTATCAAGATTAAAAACTCGTTCATCTGGCACTGATTAACGTATTTTATTTATTTACAACTACATATTTTTATTTTTTAATAAAAAAACAATACATAATAACAAAACGTGGCTATTATTTAAATTAACAATTTAAACTGCAATAAAAAGACACAAATGTTAATAGCTTTTTTAAACAGTAATGAATCAATTAGTCGAACGCGACGTACTCGTTACATTAATTAATGATAACCAGGCGTAACCTTTCCGCTATCATTATCGGCAATTTTTACGAAATGAATTACATTTTTATGGCGGCAATTAATGTTTGCCCCCTTTTTTTCCGATTTTCAACAAAACAAATTTGTAGAAAATGTTACTCGACAGTGTGCAAATGTGAATGTAATTTTGATATTAAAATTAATATTTTCGTAAACGACTTCCTCCTCGAGAACCATTAGCCGTTCATATTCAGATAACATTGTGCATCAGTGGTAATTCCCGAGTATGAAAATGGCCCCGAAGGTGCGGATTCCTGGACGCTTTTACCGGTTTGCTGTTGCGAAAGACCTAAAAACCAGGACCGCGTAATACATTTATTAAAACGTCTTTAAGTAAGAAAGTTGTTCAATACACTTTATCCGCTTGTAACAGATCGAATTAACTCTTTCTATTCCGAAGGGAGATCGGCATAAAAGTAATCGCGAGCCAAAGGTCTTCGGAAAGAAATTACTACTTTTTCTTGGGTCTACGAAAGTTGTTTAATTCGTTGAAAATTTAATTTTCATTCATTTTTGTATTAATTCAAAATACTATGTAAACGAAGAGGTAAACAAAAAAATGAATTAAAAACAAACAAGTGAATACGTAAACAATCAACGAAAAAGGTCAACAAATGTATACAAATAAGAAAAGTAAACAAATATAAAATGAATAAGAATGTAAATAAAAAAAGAATCAAATAAAGAGATGAATCAAAATAAACAAATACCGAGAGAAAAATACATAAAATATGAAAAATAAATAAACAAATAAATACCTAAACAATCAACGAAAAAGGAAAACAAAAGTATATAAATAATAAAAGTAAACAAGTATAAAATTAATAAGAATGTTAATAAAGACAAAGGTAAATAAATAAACAAACAAATGAATACGAAAATAATCAACGAAAAAGGTAAATAAATGTATACAAATATGAAGAGTGAACAAGTATAAAATGAATAAGAATGTAAATTAAGATAGAAGGAAATAGAGAGATGAATAAAAGTAAACTAATAACGAGAACAAGTACATAAAAAATGAAAAATAAATAAACAAATGAATCGATGACTCAGCATGTAAACAAACATGGTAGTAAATAAAGAAATGATGGGAAAAATACGAGCGATTATGTAAATAATGACAGGTAAACTAATAATTAAAAAATGGAAACAAATAAAACTGAGACAAGTAATTCGTTTTTTTCATAATTGATTGTTTAATAAAATCAATTAAAAAGTGTATTTGAATTGAAACCCAATTTCATCTCGAATGGTATTCCTGTTTAGAGATGTTACAGCGTGACATTTGCGATGTCACACGGTCGGCAATAAGTATGATCTCATGTCCTAAAATTAGAAGTAATTAAAATATTGGATGGGTGATTTGTGTTTAAGGTGGAGCGTCACTCGCGGCACAAAAAGTGACACGAAATCCCCGATTTAAATCATTGCCATTGTAAGATATTTTTTCCCGTGTATCAGATATTAATACACCACGCATCTATAATCCTTTAGACATTGACACAAATAAATTTTAAAACCCACGACAATTAACGAGACTTTCGTTTTCGAGTACTGATTTCTACTTGTCACTTCCATTTCGATCGGCGCATTCCTGATAGAGCGACAACGCCGATTAATCAGCAATTGTGTTTTCTTTTCGTTCGACGACAATTGCAACATCCGTTCGACTTTGTTTAATTAAAACGCAATTTCGTTTGTCGACAACTTTTTGCTCGGAACGGTCAGACTCTTATTTTTTTTTTTTTTTTTTTGTCTTTTGATACAATTATTTATTTTGCGTAATTTTTTTTCTTTTTTCGTGTTTTTTCTCATTGTCATTTAGGAAAGGGGGTCCTCTCAGTCGTTGATAATGAAAATATAGTTTACGCACCTTCGAAGCGGACAAAATTGGAACTAACCGCTCCTTGGGCAGGACGGTAAGTTCCACTTTACCGCCCGCTCCCTCGATCCGTAAAATAGCGTACATACGTCGGGCGCAGTGGCGCCCTCAGCAAGAGTATACTAATTTGTGCCGTATGTCTGAAAAAAATGAAACATCCTCAAATCGGCAATGAAGAATCCCTATTGTAAAATCTTCATAAAGAAATCCCCATGCCCAAACGTGTAATGAAAACTCCCAATTTTTAATCTCGGCAATGGGAATTTCAAAAATTGGGATTCTTCGCCAGCAATTTGAGAGTAGGGTTTTTTCATTGACGCTTTGGGAATGTGGGTATTTCCCAGCCAGCGATATGCACTGAGAGAAATAGACATTCAGATTGATTATCCAGATAATCAATCTAGATAGTTAGAAAATAACTAATCATTTTGATAAAATATATACAGTATTTTTTGACATAATTCATAACCTTAGTATTTACATTGATTATCTGGATATTCACATCGACTAACTATTTATTTATTTTAATTAATTTCTTGACTATTTGCAAAAAGTTCTTGACTATCTCCAGATAATAAAATTGACTATCCGAAATAGGTAAAAGAACTATATAGATTTTATATATAGACTTTGTACTATCTATTTCTCTGAGTGTGAGGATGTTATTGTAATTATGCATAAACCAACTACGGTTATGCATCGTTATAATTATGAAAGATAACGAACGAGGTTGCAAACTCTGAATAAAAAAATTGGTCTTGAAACCTTAATATTGCCATTAACTGTAAATGAAGGCGACGATGATGATGAAGAAGTTGAGGAAGAACATGAGAAAAGTAGATGATAAAGAAGTTAAGGTAGATAGTGAAGAGTGGATGATATTGAATAAGTTTAAGGAGAAGACAAGAAGTTGATGACAAAACAGTTCAAGTAAATTATGAAGATGATGAAGAAATCGAAGAAGAAGATATTTTGATCAAGATTATGATGACAATAAGGGAGTTGATGATGCAAACGGTAACGAAGAAGTTGGAGAAAATTATAATGATGTTAAAGAAGATAGTGTAAGTAAACATGAAGATGATGAAGAAATTGAAGAAGATGATGTCGTGAAAGGTTATGACAATGAAGAAGTTGATTATGGAAACGGTAACGGAGAAGTTGGAAAAATGATAATAAGTTGAAGAAGGACATAATGAAGATGATGATAAAGTATTTGTAGTAGAAGATAAAAATATACGAAGAAAAAAATTTATAAGATTTTTGGTACATCTTGTAAAGATTTTGTTTTACAAGATGCTACATTTATTGTAATAATTCACAGATACTAATCAGCACTTTTTTGTTATCTGTGCTCGACGATAATTAATACAATTTTTGTATTGTATTAACTATCGAAAGAGCAAATGGGACTTATAATTTACGAGGAAATACAGTCAAGGTCGAATTTTTTATGAAGGACATCATACGCTCCAAAATAAGCAAGGATTATAGATTTTGACATGACGTTACCTCAGAGTAATGTATAAATGATACTAAAATAGACTTATGTAAATAAAAAATGCAAACAAACGAAAACAGAAAAGTGGATTTTTAAAAGGATTAGTGACAAGAAACCTCACATTGACTCATACACGACCAAATTTTGTTCCTCAACATTTCAAGCAAAAGAAACAGAGTTGTAATTTCACTGCGGTGTCATAAATTTTTTTCTTTCGCAAAAAAAAAGCTAGAACTTGAAATTATTCTGATTGCTAATTTATATTTTTGCAAATTTTGATTTTATACTCCAAACGTTACCGAATTTATATTGAAACACGAATAAAGAAGCGTCAAATTATTTATCGTAAAAAATTGCATATTGTGTCGAGAGATACAATCAAAGGGATTTCGCAACCTGCGATCCGTGTTATGACGGGAATAAATCATTCGATAAAATCACTCGGCCCGTCCAAATTCTATTGGAATGTATACGAAAAAAAAAAAAAAATGATAACAAAACGCACTTTAATTTGAATTCGTTTACATATTTTATGAATGGAATTTCTTCCTGTTTTTATCATGAATTTTCGATCGAAAGAATTGTGACGAATTTTGACGAGCAAAATATTTTAGCCTCCCACTACTGCGGGTGCAAACTTTTACAATTGGCTCTGGTTTAAAAACAAAATTTATAAAAATAAACTTTTTAACTTTGAGACTATGATCTAAGTTATTTTTTTACTCTAAAATCATATGTAAAGTCGTTTTCTTCAATTTCTTTATATAATTGAATGATAACAACATCGGGAGGTAAATTTGTGAACTGTGACATAACCTAACTTTTAAAAACGTCGTTCGTAAAGTGAGGTTATGTCACTAAAGTTACACTGAATGCGACGTTAAAAGTGAAAAGCTCATCGTTTATTCGCTAATTTCTGATTGTATCGACAAAATCGAAAGCAATTCAACGTAAAGTGTACTATTTTGAACAAAAGAGCGGAGCTGCCGAAAATAAGCATGCGTGCAATAAAGTTGCGTGTCTGCGGAGCGTCGAACTCGAGACGATGCGTCTGAGCCGAAAAGAAAGTGAGATTACGCCAGTCGGTCGTTATGCTAATGATGATTATAAACGACATATAACTAAAGGGACCGAGGCTGGAGGATGTTTCTCGTGGGAGGATCGATTGATACAAACAACTAGCAGCGCAGAGCCTACGAAATTTCGAGTCGCTTACGCGGCAACTCAATCGAGATCTCGCTTCGTGATTTTGAATTAATTTCTTCTGATATCATTGTTGCCTATTTTTTATTTATTACAATAATTTCTTTCGCTCGTTTACGATTTTAGTTATTCCGTTTCGCAATTATTGATTATCTTTTATTTTTATTTCAGCTGTTGACAATGATAAAATATTAATTATTTTCGATTTCACAACACAAAAAAAAAATGGAATCCCTTCTAAAAATTTTGATGAAACATTGAAGTTGGTTATTGATAACAATTGCATTGTTGCCTCTTCATTTATGATATGATTGGTCGGTCAATTTCGAAGGCATTTTAAGTTTGAATTTTTTAGTCAAAAATGTTTTATTCTGATTCTGAAATGACATTTGTTCTATTTACTGATTCTGACAGTTTTACTGTTTTTATTTTTTATTATATTATAATTTTATTGGCTAAGAACTGTTCTTCATTAATTTATTACTATAATAATAAATAATTTTGCTTGTATGCTTGAATTGTCATCAATATTTAATTTTGATAATGTTTAATTCTGATTTTGAAATTATATTTGTCGTATAATTCTGACAGTTTTTCTATTTTCATAATTTATAACGTTATACGTTTACCAGCTAAAAATTGATTTTTACATATTTGTTTTCTCATTAGCATAATAAATAAGTTTTTTATTTTGCTTAATGTAATTAATTATTCTTAATAATTTAAAAACTAAAAAAAATTAAATAGATTTATAATAATAAAACAATGATGTATGTATAACAAAAATCACACATATACAGGGTGAGTTTTTTATCTTGAGACAACTAAATATCTCGAAAACTACAAATCCGATCAAAAAAAGTGGGTAATAAAAATTGTTCGTCTCGACGGGGGACATCCGATGATACCAAATTTGA
>JABFOV010000768.1:0-32095 GCA_022817685.1 Aradophagus sp. ZL-2020
TTTTCGCGTTTTTGGAATACATAGATTCCTATAGGATACATAGATTGTTTTTTTAAAACGTTTTTTTTTTTTTTTTAATTAATTTTTATTTTTTTTTTTTTAATTTTTTTTTAATTTTTTATATTTTTTTATTTTTTTTTTATTTTTTTTATTTTTTTTTTCATATTTTTTTTTTTTTTTTTTTAATTTTTTTTTTTTTTTTTTTTCTTTTTTTTTTTTTTTTCTTTTTTTTTTTTTTTTTTTTTTTATCATTAACAAAGAAAGAATGTTATTTTCAAAACAATGCTTCCTTGGGCGGCGTATTTTCATGTCGCGAACGCGTTGTTGATTAACGACTTTCAATACGTCTGTCTTTATCAACACCGTGTTTAATGATACAGTAAGAAGATCGGAATTGTGTTCTTTGAAAACAATTTTTCGACGTCGGAAATTTTGATTTACATTATATCGGAAAATTTCATCAATCATTAATTTTATTTTTATATAGTATAATTAATATTCTATCATGGAATCAATGTTTTTTTTTCTTTCTTTTTTTTCAGATACAGTTTGTTCGACATTGTTCTTATGAATGCGTGCGTTTAATGTAGTCTTGTAATCTGTTTTATGTGATGTAATCTTTTGTCACAGTATGACAACGCGATCGCCAATTATTTGGCAGTTAATGTGAGTTCCTACAAAATTGTTTTATTATTGTTTGTCCTATTGTGGCTAGATCCTTTTGATGATTTTTATTGTTTATTTCATTCTTTGATTATAATCGCGTTTGAGCCTTTTCCTATTATTTCCCTCTAAGTTTGGTGTGAAATACGTTTTCGTAGTTTTTTTTTCAATTATTTATAAAATTACCTCTTACAATAAAACATGAAGGTGATTTTTCAGTAATATTCCTATAAATCATGTTTCACTTTTTTTCAATAATTTGTTTTTTATTTGTATTGTTTTTATTACTTACAGAGCTGAAAAACTGCAATAACACCTAAAATGCTATTTTGATTTCTGAAATATATATTTAACTAATTCTGTTATGAAAGAATGTTACATTCATTCATAACAGAATATTCATTTTACAATGTATACAAATTATAAAAATACTAAATTATTTAATATATTTAAAATGAGTGTTCAAAAATGTATTACATGTAATAAAAAAAATTTGAAGCCGCATATGAAAAGTTGATTGAAAATTGACCATTTTTGATTATTATAATCATAATTTGTGTTTTAATTTCAGCATTTCACAATGTTGTGTCGCCAACTTTCAAGAGAAAATTTGTTTGTCGAAACTATTGGCATCATTTTTAAATAAGTCCCATGAAGCATTAAGGCAGGTGCATGCAGTTTTCCCGGAAGCCAGGAACAATATCGTTAGTAGCCTAAACCCAGTCACCTAGGTTTGGTCTTAAAATTTATGATACGTCGCGCATTTATATTCCATGCCACGCTATAAATTTTACTTTACGCGTACGTAAGTGGCTCTACTTTTGTTCATAGATTCCTCAGTCTGTCAGATTTATGTTACGTGTGAACATAGATACATTTTGTGTTTGTTGTGGCAAACTTTCAACCAAATCGGTATTTCACAAAAGTGCAGAATAAATACATTAGAAAATTATTTTATGGTTCATTCAATTTTCAGAAAATTGGATTTCGATTAATTTTTTTAAAACATGAAATTTAACATTTTGAAAGATGTATTTAAAAATCATGAACAAAAGAAAATTTAAAATTAATGTAATATAATTTGTTGATTGGAAAACTATTATAACGTTTATTTCACCGTTTAGAAGAATAATTCAATAATCCGTTTGCTATATTTAAAATAATAAATTTATATTCACAGGAACAGTTCTCAAGACGTATAACGTGTGTAAACCTGAAACAAAATTATTTTTTTGTCATGGCTTGGAAGACAACAGATAATCATCCAGAAAATTCTAAAATCACAATTTATAATTGTGGGAAAATTACAATAAAGGTGAATTGAATATTATTAAAATTATTTAAATTTTACCAAGAATTTTACTAAGATATTAGAATTTTAAAACAGTCTGTTGAAAATTTGTTTGTTACCTTCTATATCATTATCTCATAATGTTAACGTGTTATCATTATGGGGAAATGAGAATTGCAGACTGTGAATAGTTTGATGCGCACAACGTAAATTGAAAGTAGTATTATAGACCAGAGGGAAAGCAGTTAAGGTATCGAACGGCGAGAGAAGCGACGAGACGTCTGGCAATGAAGCGGTCCATGCCCTCATGCTCATCCCCTCGGAATCACTACAGTAAGCCACATATAGGATTTCACAAAAGATTAAATATTAAATTGTGGTGAAAAATATTGCCATGTCTTCTTTTACTTTTCAACTCTCTTTATTTCAAGCTCAAACTGCGACATAAATGCAGCAATTTTAAAGTAATGATACAATCATTATGATCTATGGAATGATGATAGGAGATTGTGTGAAAATTACAGAAAATGAACGTTGTTTTACCATTTTGATAAATTATAAGAAATTGACTTACAATAAAATGTGTAAAATTTTAACTGAAAAAATCTTTATAATTTATAATATGCATAAAATTTTCAATTATTATTATTATTATTTTAATAATTATAAAAACATTTCATATTATTGTGAAAGCATACTTGCACAATCTTGATAATACATTTGAATATTTAATTTGCATGAATTTTATTATTATATATATTATGATTGCTTTGAAGCAAACAATGAGTTATAGATTTATAATAAATTGCAATTTCATTTTAATAAATCAAAATTTAAAGTATATTTATTTGTAACAAAATAGATATATGTGAATTCTCATTTTATTAATTTTCATTTCAATTTTTTAACGTTTTCTCAAATATACCTATTATTGAGATTTTTATATGTGAATAAATGTATATTGTTAATCCAATTTCACTTTCATACCATTCTTCAATGTGACTGTTGTGAGTAAAAACAGTTTCATTTAAAATTTTTGAAATTCATTATTAAATAATTTATCACAATTTATCTGTAAAATCAGTGGTGCTATCTGTCTGTGAAATGGTGAACCTTGTTCTCATTGCCTTAAAACTTTATGTTTCATTCCCATTAATACAACATGGTACTATTTTTACAAAAGCTGTATATTTTTTATTTTGAATATTAATTATTAGTAATTTTAAAAGCACATTTATACAAACTAAAATGATTGAGAAATATATTAAAACTAATATATTAATTCATAAATCATTAATTCATTATTTTGTTAAGTGTACAAATTTTACTCCTAATATAATATCTTGACTTGTTTGTTCCATTTGCCCAAATTATATTTATTTATCATTTTAGTAATCTTTCTTATTATAGGTTGGCAACCTGTTCTTTCTTTCATCACGTTAATGTCTTCTGTCGGCAAAGTGAATAGCATATTTACCATTGGATCATCAGATGCTTTGCTACCTATTTGAATTGCCCGTCGGTGAGTCTGCATACATTTTTGCATTACTTTACTTTCAGTGAGAAAAATGTTTATTAATTTTATCTTTAGTTCAGTATTTAACTGAAATAATATAAAAGTAAAATATGACAACAATATGTATAAATTGAAAAAAAAAATGAAGTCAATGGGTACATTTTTCTACTGAAGTTAAGGTATTTGTGTATTACCATATTTACAATATATCAACAACTGGTAATATTGTTGGTACATTATGCATGTTATTGATCGTTAATTGAAAAAAAAAAAAAAAAAATGATTTCAGTTACTTTTAAAAAAGTTTTTTATTACATGAAATCAATAACATTACGTAATCAAGTCAGTGAGGCATAATTTTATTACTAAATTAATATATAAGTATTTTTATTTCGACTTATGCAAGATTATCTAGCATTATGGATAATTTTTTATGAACATTGAAATTATTCTCTTTTAAAGTAATTAATTTACTATTTATACAATTTTACACGTTAATTAATTACTTTTAACAATAATAATACAAGATTGAACAAAATTAACAAATACATTTGAAATATCGGTATAAGTAAGAACATTTACAAAATTCGAAACAACTTTTTTCGTAGTAAAATACTGATTACATTCTTAAAAATAAAAAGTGCATGCATTGCACTTCTACTGACAAAGCCATAATGAACAGGATTATCCCTTACTTAAGCACCTTATTAGGAGCACAATCCTGCTCAACGTTTGGCGAGAATATAAAAAATAAAATTCCATTAAATTGAACATTTTTTGCAAGTTCATTTAAACCGATATTGATTTTGAAAATAACGATTCAGCAGTTATTTTGCACAATATATGAAATGAAATTTTATAACGACATTTATTGGGATGACAATTAATTATTAAAGGTAGTTAGTGACTTAACGTTAATAATATTGTAGCATCTTTGTAAAAATTATTGGAAATGATAAATACTGGACGCGAATTCAACTTTGTCAAGTGTTTTAAATGTCTTACAAAGCCGAAGCACTTGTCGCAAAAAAAGACATTCATAAATCATGCTGAAACGTAACGACTAAAATATGTTATTAGGAATTTCAACAACAGTATTCGTGGTGAAAATGTCAATATAATTGTGACACTTAAAACTGGTCAAGGTTTCGGGAAAAACTTGCGTGGAATGCGCTTAATCGTAACGTCGCAGTACGAACTGCCAATAGAATTGATGATTTTATGACACGATCAACGGTACTAAATCGCCACGGGAACTCCTACGCGCATTATCTAAATATCAGTGACCGAATATGGCGATCGAAAGAAATGGCTTAGACTTCGAAAATCATGCTGAATGCAAATCGAAATACTTTTTGCTACGCACACATGTTATAACTAAAATTAGATTTTCAAGATCACCCAAGAAAATATTTACTAACATTTTTCTCATTTATTGCTAATATTTTCAAAGTTTACGTTTCTAATTGATGATTGAAGTATTTATTTACATTTATTACTTATGGCATGCTTTTCCAAGTATAAATAAAAGTGATTGATTCTTTTAAATTCTGTTCGCATTACGTGCCATGTTTTTTGAAAGTTGTAAATAATAAAAAAACACTATTCAAACAGTTAGGCGAAAATTTAAATTACAAAAAAAAAAGAAGAAAATGTAAAATGAACATGTATGTTTGAAACATTGCGAAACATTTTTCTTTATTTTTATAGAATTTTTAAATTCCAGTAATTTTCAATTTTATGGATATTAAGTAAGAATAAAGGGAAATCAAAAATGAAGATAGAGCAAAGAGCAAAACAAATTTTTTTTTTTGGAATTCGTCCAATCATTATGTTGCCCTTTATTATTATAAAATGTATCCAGAACCACGTTGCTTTTTTTAGCATTAAAAAAATCTATTATACGAATTGAAAAGCACTTTCAGTGATAACTATTGGTAGACGATAGACGTCTACCAATAGTTATAGCTAAAAGTGCTTTCCAAATAGCACGGCTCATCAAATTACCATTATCTCATTAGCGAACTATCCCGAAACGACATTAAAGTAAAATACAAATCGAAGCATTGCAAAACGAGTGCGCGCGGCGTTCGGGGCAACGCGTGCATTAATCATCTCGCTGGGCACGTTTCACGTTGAGATGGCCGAGCCCTTTAATCGCTTTCTTTTCACCAACGTCAACATCGTATTTCCAGCCGACAATAACGACGATCGCCGGCATAACGGTCGCACGTAACGCGCGCTTTTCAAAACCAGCGTCACCTCAAGGATATCGAGTTTTCATTCCCTTGTGACTTATTTACCGGCGGCTCGAGAACGCTAATTGAGGGTTTACGTAAGGCCCGCAACTCCTCCCATCTTCGTTTTTTCTTCACATCTTTTTTTTCTTTTTTCTCGCATCTCGTTTGCCGGAATAATAGCCCTTCTGCGCGCGGATCCGTACAAAGATGGAATCCGCCGGCGAATCCGGCGAAAAAAAGGCAAGGTCAGATGGCGATTTCGCTGACTGGCCGGAGATCCAAGGCAAGCGCCATGAATCGTATCTGATGCGCGCAAGAAGTGGCGCCAGGAGCGCAGCAGCGCGGTGTTTAAAATAGTCGAGTAATTGCGACGTGAAAGAGCGTTAGTGTTGCTTTGTGGTCAGTTCGAATCTTTTTTGATCAAAGAAACGTCGATATATTTTTCAGCAGCCGACTTGGCCGGCGCACGCCGCCAGCCGGCGATGTTTTTTCGCCCGGCTCTATAAATGTTTTGTTGTTGCACGCCCGGCTATCGTATTTATGAAAGAGACGTACATTTTTGCGCCGCCGCGCCGGGGCGAAATCGCGCGGTGTGAATTATTCTTGCCGAAGGAGAAGCGCCGCGAGATTGGAAATTACGCGCAATGTTTGCTTTAATAATGTTTGAAGTCTGGTCGGAAAACAATTTCGCAGTCTGGAAGAAACGCGACACGACCGTGGTGATTTCGAATCGAAAAATTGGTTACGTAAGCTGCTTGGCGGAAGAGAAACGGAAAGCTTCTCAAATATAATATTTTTTATTTAAAAAAAAATAAAACTTGAGTTATTACTGAGATGTATTTTGTGGATTCAAATTGATTGTTTCATTCAATTCTTTTGGTAAGAAAATATTTGATTTATATTATCAAATATCAACAAATTAAAATCTTGAAAAAATAAAGCTTTGGAATTACATAGTTATGAATATAAAAATGTAATGACAAGTTTGTCTAATTGGGCCAACCGATGGATTAACTCAATAATGCATTATTGTTTTCTGTACACTTTGAACTCGAGTACCAATTTAGTATTCTGTAATGCAATAAAATATTTGCGTACTATTAGTGAGTACTAATTTAAGATAATAATAGATTATAACATGTGGTAAACATTTCCTCAGAATTAATCTTTTCATTTTAAATCATACCGTATCAATTCAGATATCAATTTACAAACATCTGCTCTGTATAAGACGTTTGTCCAAAGTAGCTATGAGCAGTAGTTATTACATTTTGATTGCGTAAAAGATCTGATGTTAGATCTTTGAAGTAAGCCTTGATTAATTGAAATTTTATATATATGATTAAAACGTTTTAAGATTAAACTGCAAGAATACAGTTATTGATTTGCTATTGATTTCACCTAAATATTTATATTTTTGTTTTTCCTAACAAAAGTATAATATACAATCGTTTATAAAATGCCATCAAATGAAACACGAAACAAATAATTAAAGATTTTTTCCTTACACGTGTGGTAAAAGTAATTACTTCTCCCACACTTGTAAGGAAAAGTATTGTACTTCACTAGTGGGAAAAGTAGAGGCTATCTCACTCGTGAGCATGACAGCACTCGCTTACGCTCGTGCTGTCATTCTCACTCGGTGACATAACCTCTACTTTTCCCCTCTTGTAAAGTAATATACTATTTTTTTTTTAAATTAGAAATTATTTAATCAATCATTAATCATTTAAATAAGCGCATAACATAAAGTACCGGAATTTTAATAATAAATCAAATCCATAAACATTACTCCAACCTCGAATTTCGAAAATTTTATAATTGATCGCTTCGAAAGTTGTTGCTCGTTCTAGTCAAAACCGTCAATTATCCCATAAGTAAATTCGTTAAATATCCTAACACCAGACTAAAATCTATAATTAACTTTATACTTAATTCATGAGCGAGCAGATTAATCATTCAACCACCGTATATTTACTGGCAACACTTCGTAAAAAGCGCCTTTACGTCGCGCCGGTCGGTAGCCCTGCCAAACAATAATTAAATTTTTACATCTAATTTCAATGAACCATTTACGTCAACTGCTCGCTTTTAACGAACGGCACAATAAATTCCTCGCTCTAACGTTCGTCCTTACGTCAAACCGCGTTAAAACTCCACTTATAAATATGCAAGCCTCGCCACATATCCCCACATTCGACGTATAATTTCAATACGTATAAGAAAATGCAACGAAATCCCATGCATTATTCATTTAGTCCGCATCGGCGTTTTTGTTCGTCCTTTCCACAATCGTTGCAACAAATGTCCCCAAAGTCACGGCGGTAAATTAATTAAACGCCCCCACCCCCCGCCTTTGTCGCATACAATCCGTTCCCCCGGTCTTTTGATTTTAATACCAATCTTTCGCTGTAACGTTTCGTCGGGGGGAAAGTAGGCGAACTCTCAAAGGGCGTCGCGTCTCCAAGACGAGCGATTGTCCCGCGCTGAAGGAACACGCTGAATGGGATAAATGTTGAATGACTTAATCCGAATTTATAATCGCGGCCCGGGCGAGCGGCGCACGCGCGCCCGCACGATTTCGAGGGCCCGGCGCGAGCCTTTCAGCCGGTAATTCTCACTTTCTTTGGGACGTCCTCAATGCGACCGGAAGCCCTTTCACGCGTCCCGATTTCAGCCCGCGAATAAAGGGGGCTTCTCTGTGTCATATTTCCTCGCTTGTTAACGACTCGACTCGACGGCAAAGTCACTTTTCACTCGGCTCCCGGCTGGCGAGACGTCAAACGCGCGAAATCGAACTCTCGCATTATCCGTTAGGCCGTGAAAAATTGCATATTTCGTTGAATGGCGGATTTTCGTGCCATTGTCGGCTCGCGTTTCCGCGGTGATTGGTCGCGTAAGGGCGATTTCGCAAGGTTCGCATAAAGGGGACAATCGAAGATCGAACGTCTTGGGCGCGGTGTAATTAAGAGAGGGATTGATAACGCCGGGGCATTTGCATTTCGAAGCGCTCGCGTGGCCGGTGATTCGAAATGCAATTTGAATTTGCGATTGAAGAAGAGGTTTTGAAATATCGCGGGCGTTGGAAATAGGTGATAAGCAATTAAACCGGGGTTTTATTAATGAAGCGTTATGAATATTCGGGGTGAATAAAACTGTTGGTCGGGTCGATGGAAGCGATGTATAAATAAGTGGAATGGACGGTATTTATTTTCAGTATCGGGAGTAAATGTGCTTGGAAATGTAATAAAGTGCGGCGAGTGGCGGAGTAAATGTTTTGACGACGTATACTTTCTCAAACAGTCGAGATCGTTTTTCATCTTTTGCGCGTGATTCAAAAAAACAGCGTTGCAACTGCTACGTGCACACGAGTGCAGCAAGCTGGGTAATAACTTAATTTCGTGCAAATGAAAACGTTTATTTTCTCGAAAAGTGTTGCCCAACGCGGAATCACGCGTTTCTCAGATGGAAAGGTTGTAATTGTTTAATAACAATCTTGCGACGCAACAAATTATTTCGCGATTCCGCGAATCGTCGTGGCACTGTTTACTTCGTCCGCTGTTTGCTGGAAAAACACGTTTTCAGCTATATAGAAAGTATTTTTGAAATCGAAGAACTCTTTCAACAACAACCACGTTATTTTTTTATTTAATCGTTTAGTTTTGTAGAAATCGTGGATGTAAATTTTTTTAAATGTATCAAGGGAGCGTAATCTGTTATTTTTACAATTATTTAAAGTAGTTTTAACAAGCTCGTTAACTACTCTATTTCATGCTCATAAACGTGGGGCTA
This sequence comes from Aradophagus sp. ZL-2020, assembly GCA_022817685.1. NCBI lineage: Eukaryota > Metazoa > Arthropoda > Insecta > Hymenoptera > Scelionidae > Aradophagus > Aradophagus sp. ZL-2020. The sequence continues at coordinate 9,503 of JABFOV010000768.1, forward strand.
GAAAATTAATTTAAAAGTAATAATTTAATATCACAATTCGTTCCAAATTTGAATTTATTTTTCAGAAAGGAAAAGAAAAAGTTGGAAACCAAACAAAGTTAATTATGGATGGTACAATATCATCTGATTTATAATTTTATTGCAATTTAATAAATCAACTCGACTTTCGACATTTTTTCAATATAAAATCGCGATGTCGAAATATTTTTTCGTCAGCTTGGACGCAATATGTTATCACTTGCGACCATGAAATCGTTTTACATTATTGGAATTTGCGAGGAGACTTTTCTTGGATTGCTGTGCTCAGCGCGTAATGCCAGGTCTTACTTCAAGTCGGACGTTCGCTAAGAGATCACTTCGGATCTCCCGTAACGAAATGTGCCGAGGGATTTCTGCGAAAGCGCCTTTCGAATGATACTATCCGCGAGGCGTGATTATACGCTGTTCCGTTTTGCAAAATCGAAAAACAAGTGCTTGCCGACAGTCGATAAGTCTTTTCGCGTGTCGGCTCCGCGCGCAACGTAAAAATAAGCATTCCAGCGGGCGCCGAAAATCGCCTGGCCGAAAATGAACATTTTCGCGAGGCTAACTTCGAAATCGCCAATGACTTCACGCGGCCGAACGTTTATTGCAATTTTTTTTCGCCGAACCGATCTTCGGTACCGAAACCCACGTCAGTCGGATGTTTACGATGCCGCTGAAGTGTAACAAAGTATTCGAAAGAATACAATGGCTGTTATTTCAAGCAATTTTAACGCCCGCCCGGTGGAAGGAACGAGCGTTCGGCGAAAAAAATACTCATGGCCGATTTACGGCCGCAGTGTCGAAAATTTGCACGCGGATTTATAAAATAACACACGCCGCTCGTAATTAGTTGCATCGACCGTCTGGATTTCTGCGACTTTAATGAGTAATAAATTATGTGACAACTTGTTTTACTTATTTTAATTCGAATCATCTGTTAGAAGTTGTAAATAATAATTAGGTTGAAAAAATTTAAAAATTAAAAAAAAAAATGATGTTCGGTCAGAGAAAGTATGTTTTAATAATAATTACAGTGAAATGGTTCGTAATTTGATTTTGATGATAGAAAGATTAACGCACTAATGAAATAATTATTGTCGATAATAATGATTAAAGTCCCTGACTCATGCATAAAAACGAACTAGTGCTGATTATTAATTCTGCGAATTTAAACTTCCGAATCATCGCATTTAATTAAAGACGTCTTCAGTCTGGCTTTAAAAAGTATCAGCTCTCGCAACATGCCAAGTACGACGGATTGATTGCATTCATTTTCAAATTGTTTGCACGCATATTGGATTTCTCTTCAACAATTTTTCATCAATCTTTATACGGGAAATTCGTTTCTTTTTGTACATTCTTGAAAATATTCCTTCGGAAAGTTCGACAAATTAACGGATTCTTATAGCAATATGTTCCCCTTTGAAAATTCTATAAATTTGTTTGTAGACGATTTAAACTGAAACGTCGCAACATGCTTAAACATGTTTGATAGAAAAAAAAGAAAGAAAAAATTAAGTACAAAGAGAGATGGAAAATACCGTAAAAGTTTTTAAATAAAAAAACTTATATTCACAAATACGTGTCTTTTAAATAAAAATGTCAGAATTTTCACAAAAAAGGTACTTTTGAATACGCAAGAAACTATTTAAAAAACTTTTCTCCGGGAATCAATAAACAAAAATCAATTTAAAGTTGCATTAAAAGATATTTTCGGCCGGCTGATGAATGAAAATTGAATTCGTCGGAGTCTCTGTTAACGTTGTAAGAAAAAAGTCGGAGGAACGGGCCGGGGCGCCAGCTCGTGACGGCATTGACACAAGACAAACAGCGGCGTTTATACGACGACAACGTCAGTTGGCAGTTATAATCGACTGACTGAAAGTCACTTTTACGCGGGCATCGCGTCTTCCCCGGGCGTAATTTATCACTCGTTTGATTGACAAGCGCGACTGGCATCGGCTAGCCGTCGATAACGTCACGATCGAGCTCGCCCGCGCCGGGACAGCGGGTTTATTTGCACAAAAGCCCACGGCGGACGGAACACGCGTTTACTTTATTCGAGCCGGCCCGCTCGCCGGCCGAGCTATTTCCCATCGCCACTAATTTTAGACGCTCCGCACGGAACGCATTTTTCTAATAACAAGTGAAACGGACAGCGTGTTTGATTGAATGGCGCACCGCGGACAAGAGCCGGTTTGTTGAACTTTGTCAAACAATTTATTTATGATGTTTCCTGCGCAATGACGTACTCTTCATTAATGAATCGCTTGGCAAACAAATGTTAATCGTTAACGCAACGTTATATTGACAGGCTATTGTTGGGCATTTTGCACCAACGGCAGCTTTTATACACCGCTCGAATTCGATAATTCGTTAATTATTTTGTTTTAATTATGATAAAAGTAGATTGACCGAAGGGAAGTCGTGAAAAGCACGACTTTTTTGTTGAGGTAGTATTTTGAGGATGATTGGAAAATTTTAATTGGTGAATTTAAATTAGTTAAAAAACAATGGTAGGAGGCAGGAGCAATGGTAGAGGAATGGATTATTTTTAAGACGAATTTCTTATCATTGAATTTGAAAAGGCAGAAATTGGAAGAACAAAATAGAAAGAATTTCGTTCGTACAGTTTGTGTATAATGATAAAAAATTTTAAAATGTGTACTTTATACATTATAAAAGTTATATTATGAAATATCGAATTGGATACTATGTAAGAGCATTTGTCGAAAACGTTTTCTAATCAAACAAGATATTATGGAAAGTTGATGCAAATTAAATGTAAATATTCTGCAAACAGTATACCAAGTGTTATAAAATGCGTTTGTATAAAGTTTTAATCATTACATTAGCGAGGCTGGCAGTGAATATTATTAAGATTTTGATTGGATATACTTGTTATTACAGCAATTTTTTAATCTTTACACTGTAAAAACGGGAGATTGAATTTCAACCGCGCAACTACTTTAACGTTTCTATTAAAGCATTTTCCGCAGCTTTAGGCAATTGAATTTTAACATTCAGCGGCGATTGCAAAGTCATTCTCTGATTAATTAATGAGTTTCCAATGAAATTCTTCTTTTCTCATAGGGTTTCAACTTTTCAACGTTTATGATAATAGAAAACAAAATTAAATCAATAATATAAAACGAAGTGTAACTTTCTTATTTATATGAAATAATACTCTCTTGTTAGTAGAAATTTACAACGAATTTGCCGAATGCATAAAACCTTCGTTTCAATCATTCAACTTTATTTTACATTAATTATAAAAATCAATTATTCAATACAAATTCAAGATGTATACTTTATTGATACGTTGCAATAAAAGCACTTGATTCTTCTTTTCAAATAAACCTCAAGAACTTGAAGCCCATCAGTAAAGTCGGTTCGGTAATTTCCTTTCGCCCACTTTTTCGTCCCTACTCTTCTCAACAAAGCGATGGATCGGCGATTTATTGCTTCTTTATCAGTAAGTAACGAAATTTCATCAAGGACATAAATTAGGACGGGAACCTTCATTAACGAATGAACTGATCCCTGCAGTTTCGGGGCAGGATGATATAAAAATCGTAATCGCCTCTCGCTACTCCGCCCCGCTCATCTCGGCAACGATCTTTCTTGTCTGGTAGCGCAGACATCAACGTAACCGGTCGCCGAGGGTCGGCCACCGTCCTCTGGGGTTTGTTACATCCCTATCGCGCTTAGGACTGCATATTCCGAATATTCAGCAGGAGGGCGCGCGTCCCCCTGAAAACCGCAAATCGCAGGCCATCGTTCATCGTGTGAAATTGCGCAACGACGATTAACATAAAAATAATTAAACCACCCGGAATCGCCGTATCTTCATCTTCCGTTTGCATAATTTACGGTACCCGTTTATTTACGGCTACCGTTTTGGGGAGCGCATTTTTTTTTACCGCGAAATCGCTCGCCGGCAAAGCCGATTACGCGATAAGAGTTTAAAGGCTGGACGCCGCTAAAAGCGCGGTGTCATTTAATTAATAGTTATTTCGAGCGCGATAATCAGAGCCGCGGCGGTAAAAATAATTGATAACGTTATTTTCGTAACGAGACGGTCATCTTGCTTAATTGGTCGCAAGCGGGCGTGAAATTGCGCCCGATAAAAGGCGCGGGAAATTTAAACGAATTAGCGAGCGCGGCGCTGAAACAGTCGAAGATCGGGGCGCATGGCTAACGGCCTGTGCGAGCGGTCGGCGAGCCGCGTTGGAATGCGCCAAGATTCGTTCTCGGGCCTCGCGAGACTTGGCTTTCTTGCAAACTAATAGAGAGGAATCCCCCGTAGCACGCCACAAATGTCCGTAGGATCGCGCGGAGCGACGCTCGCACACGGACGGACGGGGCCGCATCTGCGCCGGGAATGTGTGGAAACATCCATCACGCGCGGCACGTATCACGCGACACAGCTGCTGATCTCCGCTCTGGCGTGACGGCAAGCTGCGGCGCGTTCGACAACGAGATCACAGGCGAGGGCGACGACGAGGCGATCCCGCTTTTCCCGCAACACCGACGAGAATGTAATCATTTTTATTCTTCTTGTTAAGCTGCCGTGTACTTGTTTACAATTCAGGATGGTACTTATTTCTATTTCGAAAACGCAAAGTGAATTACTTTCCCTCTCTGGGACGAAAGTTATTGTTGAATTTGAAAAGGGAATTTGTTTCTCGTGGAGCTTTTTTTATAAGAAGCGTCGAACAAACGAGTTTGTTCAGTGAATGAAATTTCATTTCTCATATCTCAAGTCGACGTGTAAAACTATTGCTGCACTAGTGCGGCAAAGTCACTTTTCCGATACTTGAGATTCGAGTAATAATGTTTGTAATACTAAATAATATAATATTTCCGAGAATTTTTAATTGTTTTATAGATTTTATTGAAAGTATTTTTGTTGTACTTATTTGTACTTATTTATTGTACTTATTTTCGTCATTTTTATTGTTTGGGACGAAGATTCCCAACAAAGAGATAGGGACGAAAAAAAAATAAAAAGGGGAAGAGTAAAAATCCGATGAGTGATAACATCGGCGATTCTACGCCAAGGGTTAAGTGGGTCAAGTGATCACGAAACGCGAAATTGCGACTGCGTGGCGACGCTGTTTGAATGCAGATGGGAAAACAAAAAGGCAAACGCATTCGCGCTATCGATAAGGACGGGAGAAGCACGCGTGAAAATTCGGACAGGATTTTCGGCTCGGCGCGCGATGAGAATTTCTAGTGTTATGACGAGTAATGTGCGGGGATTTAGGGGAGTGGGGCTAGAGGCGCCTACGAAAATTGGGCTAATGTCGGGTTTCAAGCTTTGAATACGGGTGATGTTTTGATTGTAGATTGTGGGAACAAGTGGTTCCGTGCGCTGAGGGAAAGTAGCATTGAACGGTGCTTTTACGAAAATTACCCTATGTTAAGAATCTGTGGTTTTTACTATGAAAAAAAGAGAAAGATTTACAAAAGATAGTTTAAAATGTTACTGCCTTAAGAGTACGTTTCAGAATATTTCTTTTCAATATTATTTGCAAATCAACATTTTTTAATTAATATTACAATAATTTGTGTACTAAAAAAAAATCCTTCAAAAAATTTGAAAGAAGCATTCAGTTGAATCAATCAAGTTTATGTTATTAGTTAATGATAAAGTTTAAACATATGTAGAAATAAGTATAAATTTGAAAACATTAAATTTAATTTTTAATTTTTTATTATACTTGAACGTTTTAAAGTAGTGAAAAGAGGCGTTTTTGTTAGCGTGTCGTTCCGTTTATATCCGTGAACTCAGTAAGGTAGATTTTCACAAAAAAATATATACGCAGTTCACTTCCACAAATTATCTTTCGTTTTTAATTGGAACAATTTATTTTAAATAATTCAAGTGAATTGTTTTGTTGAACCTAATTAATCTTTTATTTCTATGTATTATGATGTAATTCTTTAGTGGTCTTTTACATAAAATTTTTCATCAAAAATAAAAATTTTGCTTTTAACATCGTTACGTCATTTCGCAAAGATTATTCTTTATAAAAACAAGCTTTTTGTATATAAAAAATAATCCCTTTTAGAATCATCCAAAAGGATTTCGCATTAAAAAAGTACACGTTTTCATTCAAAGCAAAGGATTTTATTTTCATGTATTTTATTTTATGAAGAGGAATATAATATGAACAAACAAGTAAATTTTTTAATGTATCGCATCATCAATATAAAACGTACGGTACTGTTCGAGTTATCGTTTCGTCGTTACACTTGTTCCACGAAAAGAAAGTACGCAGCTGTTAATCTCGAACTAGAACGATTACTTTCATAATCGGAACCACGCACTCGTATATCAGCGTACGATCGCCGCGCAACTTGCGATTAAAATTGATCCGATAATCGTCTTTAATTGATCATTTGATCGCGGATAATCAAATAATCCCATCTGCTAGACTACAATTTAATATCACTGATCCATTTTTCGAGTGGATGGGCTATTTATGACCATGCGCCATCAATTATAGATTATTCTTTGCGGAGAATAATCGGTCGGCGATATTCGAAGTCGCGAACGCGTTGTATATGCGATTAAGCACACAAAATATGCCGCTCGAAAAGTCGCGCGACCAGCAGACGCGCGCACGACGTTTTCCGCGGGGAAGCCGACGTTTTGCAAAAATTGCCGTCAGGGAAAATTCAGCCGACGTAATAAATTAATCCATCGCGGCATAAATCAGGCGCAATCGCGGTTTAAAAATTCCGCGTGTCGCCGCAAAAGCAGGATGGAAAAAATGAAACGCGCAAATGAAATATATAAACAGTGGCGCAGCGTCCGCAAACTTTAATGCGAATTTGCATTGCGCCGAGTTGAAAAAGAAGGATCGCGTAACATCGCCGAAAGTGCATGAAATTTGCTATTCGCGACAGATCGTTTTTCCTTGTTACTTTTTTGATTTTTTTTCTTGCCGTTCCGTGCATAGTGGTATTATTTAAAAACCAAACACATGCAAATGACGCGCGCGAGTAGGAAACGACGTTACGACGGCTCGGCTCAAAGAACCGACGATATCCGTTCGTTGTTTATACTTCGGCGAACGGTATTTTATGCATTCCATTCTTAAGCGACGCAACTGTTCGGATGCGCGCGTCGCGAAGTACCGTTCGGCAATTAAGAGCTAAGTCGCGGTATTTTTCTCACGATTGACTAAAAAGGCTTTTTTTGCTACGGCGTAATTGTTGTTTGATGAATCAGGAAGCGGGAACAGCTCGGTTTCTGGCATTGAGAATAGAACCATAATGCAACCTTTTTTCCGCCGGAGTCGTAACTTTAATAACGCCGGGATAAATAACTTCATGAAAATTAATTTTTTTTCCTCACTCATTTTCGCGGCAATAAAGTAATTTTATTACGCGCTGAGGGAAGCTCCGAGTTTTCACGGCGGTTTATTTACGAGGGGTGTACGACTTTGAGGTGTCGCGAGGTCGAATTCGAATTAATTTATTATCGTGTCGTATGAGGATTTTATTTAAAATTGTAAAATGGAAAGTAATCTGTGAAGAGTATTATTAAATTTTCTTTATTTCGTATATTAAAGTATGCGATTATAGTATAATTTTTTTTAATAAAGTCGTAATTTATGAACCTATTTAGCCACGGAAAAATTACCTTAAAATATATTTTAATTTTCACTGACGTTTTTCATAAATACATGCGTCAAGGTAATAAAGAGCGCTTCATACGCGCAACATGTTTCATTTTCATATATTGACCTTTTGCCGACGAAAACGTCTGCCATGGGAGTAGTCAGAAAATAGGTCGTAGAACAACGGACAATATTTACCACAAATAAATTCACCCGTCTATGTAATTAAATAAGTGATTTTGTCAATTGATTCGTTACGTCAAGAGAAATTCAATAACATACGTTAATGCCGTCGACACTGATTGAGAGATACCGAACTCGATAATTCCATAACTGATGATTCCACCTCATCTTTTAAATTTAATTTATCAGCTCGACAATCGTCAAAATTTCAACGCAGCTCACGTTAAACAAGTCGACCTCTCGTAATCATACGTCACAATTTCAACTTGATCCTTTCAAACCACGACGCAAGTACAAACTATACAACAAAAAATGAATGGAAAACCAAAGGCAGAGGCCCGTCAAAAGGTCGAAACCAGCCCACGGACACAAAGTACCGGCGATTGATAATGCTGAGGGATGATTCGAAGTCGGGCAAACAGCGGCGCTAAAACAAGTGGCCACACGAAACACTTGGGCCGATAAACAAATCGGAACGATCGCATAGATCAAACTGATTAGACCCACTTCATCCGGGGCGTTGCGTCGCAATCACTTAACACGCAAACAAGTGCATTTCATCGGCACACAATCGGGCTGCCAGTCGGCCGCGTTGACGACAATTTTTCAACAGCCCCGGCAATAAAGTCACGGTAATGCCCAGCGACGTGGTTTCCCCCTGCCCCCGGCCTCGTCAATTACGGCCGATCAATTATTGACGTTTTCGTGAAATAAGCGGAAACCGGCGGCAGCAGACGCAGCGTCTGGGCGCAGCCCGGCAAATAAAGCGCTAATTTCCGGGCGAACGGGCGTCGGCCTTGGCAGGGACCGGGCCGGCCCCATGTATATTCATGTAAGGACAGCGCTCCGGATCGATGCCGATTTGGCGTCAGTTTCGTGTAATAACGCGTCGCATGACGCGGCGGATCGACGCGCATTCAAGGCTGGGGTGTCAAAATGCAATTCATCACGCCGAGAGGCGACATCGAAAAGTGACGAGGAAAGGGGGGGGGGACGGGTGGCAGGAGGGGGGCACACGCACCCAAAACATCAATCTTCTTCGCCGACAATGTTCGCGTAAATTACCCTCATCGATATCAAAGTGACGAAGGGCTGGCGGAGCGAACGGGGCGCTCTTATCGGTCGGCGAGATAGAAATTGAGTTTGCAATCCCTCATAAAATCGCATCTCCGCACAGCGGCCCGGCCCCGGCCTGCTATGCGTGTCGCCATTTCGCTGATAAGGCGTGTAACAGCCAGTCCGAAATGTATGACGCAGCGCTTCGATTCAGGCCGGAATCGCACACGTATGCTAATCGAACGCGCGCACGCGCGCGCCCAAGCACTCGCGACGCCGACGGGGGATGAATATGCAAAGGCCCTTAACCGTTTCGTCAAGATGAAAACCTCATTCGGCCGGCTATAACTTTTGATTGGCCGACGACCGGAACGGAGACAGCTGTGGCCCGATCGATCGAACGAATCGCTGCCGCTTGATCGCCGTTTGACAATGTTTTGGATAATGATTATGGTCGTGAGAGGAATCCGCTTGTAATGAGTGGTCTCCTGATATTGTTTAATGGTCTTCTTATAAGCTGCTTATAATATGTAGTTTTAACGTAGACTGCTTTTGAATATCGAATAGACATTTTTTTGTAGAAACGACTGAATGGCGATGGTTGTTACGAATTGCCATTTTTGTGACTGACTGTGTGAACTGATATTTTGCGCAAATCGGTATTGTGTGGAGATAGAGTTTACGAGCTCGAATTACAGCAGGTTCGGTGCTGGGCAATTCCGAATTGTTCAAATAAATACAATGTTGCTAATGAAAGTTACAGTCTCGTACACTTGATTCATGACATTTGATCGTATTTAATGAATATGTCATCGTGGGTGGAAAACAGCACTATGTTAATGGCAATGATTTCGTTAATTTTGATGATTTGGAGCGTTCATTGGATCGAGGAAGTTAAAATAAATTGCATTAAGTAGTTAATCGGAAACTGGATTGAAACACAAAGAAATAAAATGTGTGCTAATTATACGTTTTTCACTTGAAAAAGCGGTTATTTTGATCATATTTTGAGTAATATTCAATTAATGACTTTCAAATTTATCATAAATAATAATAAATAATGTCCAATATAAAATTAATTGGATATAAAGAAAAGAAAAGAAAACCGAAGAAATCCGGACCAACAAAATCGTTTATATTTCAATTTGCTTCGACACTTCGGTGGTCGATTTTGTGGGATTAATATTCGATTTACGCTTGATAAGTTTGCTTGTAACTTTTGAGTTGGTTCGGGAAAAAGGAAATTGCTCGGTTGAAACTTGCACTTCAACTAATTATGCCACTGAACCGTTATATTACAAGCATATGCGTGTATATCATGTGTCATAGCCGAAACTTATCTAACGCAGACAAGAGCAGCATATTATGGTCAATGATTCTAAATTACAGCAGGCTAATGAAATGCTGCTTGTATTAGATGTTCAGTACAATGATTGGATTCTTTAACGTTACTTTCATCTATTTGCCCTTCAAATTCGCTTAATTGCAATGGTTCACTTTATTGAAATCAAATTAATGGTTCTAAGCCATTTTGAGTTCAATTTGTTGATCAGCGAGGATTGTAACATGAAGCAATACCTCGGATCATTTGAGCGAAAATAATATCACTGGAACAGGAGTGGACGAAATGCACAATTAGTGATAAGCGATCGGCATTAGTTGACTAATACGATTAGGGAAGGTCATCCAATACCATCTAATATTAAGTCCTGGCACTAAGTGGTGGAAAGCAGTACTTGTGTCGGCCATTACTGGTAAGATTGACGTGAGATAATTGCGGAGATGTTCTAATAATAGGAATAACTCACTATTGTTGACAAAAAAACTAGAAAAAATGATCACCGGCAGTTTTAATCAGCGCAAAGTGTTTCTCCACGAATCCTTGAAGTCAACAATTACGTTTTCCTTTTTTCCTTTGTTTAACGAAACAATTTTTTATACCCATTTACTTCTAACTAATGACCATTCTATTTCATTAGAAATGTTTATTGTAAATCACGAATTCTGATACGATCAGGCATCATCACATTCCGTTACTAATTTTCAATTTCAAACAAACACGCGTTGGATTCTTCGCGTACAATCGGAGAACTTTTCCATGTTTTATGAATTCATTCATGAGTCTGAATGCACATGGAATGTAATTAATCGACATTGTGTTTATGCAAGTAATCACGTTCCACATGCTCGTAACGATCTAAGAATTCGATATAGCGTGAGTAAACAAGTTACGCGTGGACAATCGTAGTTCGTCAATTACCATCCATCAATCGAACAGTGAAAAAAAAGAAAGAATTGCGCTGTTCCTTCTAAAATGATATCAACGTTAAGAAGGACGTTCGTCCGAGTTGATGGACCCCCTACAAACAACGTTCAATCAATCATTCCAAGCTCTCGTCCGGGTGATACCCTTCACGACACTTTAAATTTCGTTTCAACGCGAGACTAATGTATTTGTAAACAGGTGTTCCAGTCTGCTTTCACGTGCACGCGTAATATATGTAAAACCCTTATGTTCGAAGCGCACATGTATCTGATACGTGTATTAAAATATATCTCGGTCAAGCGTGTAAAATTATACGCCTTGTGTGTATTCCGTATAAATCAGCTGGCATTGAATTCATTAAGTCGCAAGATAAAACTGATTATAAAATATTTATACCCCCCTCAGTTTGAATAATGGATTATATTCAAATATTGAAAATTGCGACTCCGCGCAACAACAAGCTGCCGCGCGCGCGCTCTAGCGCGAAAACCGAGGAAACGGCGATATAAAAGTGCCGTTAACTTTGTTAGGGCCACGCCTCGGCAAACAAACATTGTTGCGAAAAAAAAAGGGCACTATCCGTGGGAGTTTCATGCACCATCGTATTTATCTTCATCGCTTTCATCCCGGCGCCCGAGAATGTCAACGTAATTTCAATGCGGCCGCCGAAATCTGGTCTTTATCTTTGCATAAAACTCGAATATTGCATTATAAACTTGCACGGTGTAACACAATTTCGCGAGCTCGGGAATCCCCGAACGAGAATTCAGGAGCGTCAGTTTTTCCTACGTGGTTTCATTGGTCGCTCTTTTTTTTTCTTCCCCATCTTTTCTCGCAAAAAGTGAAACGCGAGGACAGGAAGAGAGGAAAAGCCATTTCCAATAAATCGGGACCTGTTTCGCCGAGACGTTTTCATTTTTGCGATCTGACCCGCACAAATCACGCGCCGGCTTTTAATAGACAACTTCATTGAAATATTTTAACGGTTCACCGGCTCGGATTGGCGTCGGTGAATTTATGCGCCGGCGATATTAATGTCCCGGGTGCTGTATAAATACCGATAAATATCGTATCGTAAATAAGTCGGCGCGGCGGACGGGACGGAGGGAATTCGGCCGATAAGGGGAAGAAGGATCAGCCGCCGCCAAGATTAGGTTATTAAGGCTTCGTCCGGTGGCGCTTCGCGGCGATATACTGTGGTTAATGTACCGTTATGATCTTTATGACTGACTTTTATAGGCCATTACTATTGAGTTTTCATGCCGGAAGACGCTACCGATGCAGCCGCGCTCGCGACAACTCCTTCCCATTGTTCTCGGATGCGCGGCCAAAATTTTTCACCGAACGACCTTACCTGCGGCTTGTCGCTCACGCCATTAATCATCGTTAAAGTTAGTGACCTATTAAGCGGGGCCGCGTTACTCTAAAACGATTTCTTTTTCGGCTGTTTGCTTCCGAAATTGTAAAGCGTTTTTTAATGCGTTTTTTATGTAGACGCCGTAAATATTTCACTTTTGCGAAGAAAAAAGAACAGTTGAACGGGAGAAAATGCAAATTCACGGGGAACGCAGGCTTTGCTGAACCAATGAACATTCGACGTTAAATCCACATCGATAATGATGCGAGAAATCTAACCTCGCGAGATAATCGAAGAGAAAAAGAAAGATGTCATTTAACAATTTGTATGTTCGTTTATCTTGTATCATTGTCGTCGTGAATTTGACGTTGAGTTTTTGTTGCTTGAAGAATTACTTCTTTCGGTCTTACGAAATTAGCAAAATTTAGGGTTAACAGTAGAGTACAGCTCCTTGATAGACAGGGCTGCAAATTATGAATTATTGAGGAAGGATGACGAGTAGGTTTTATGTCGAAAAGAAGAATAAAGTGATGATTATTTTATTGGAGGATCCTGCTGGTGTATAAATTAGCTTCATTGTTAATGGGGGTTAGGAGAGTATTAAAGGGGCAGATTTATTAGATTAACGGCAGACGTTAATGGAGGATTTATTGCGCTTTGTGGTGAAAACGTGAAAGTATAAAGTTGAGTTATAATCGGATTAACAATAGTTTTATCGATAGTCGTTTGACGTATATAATACGTTATAAGATAATTATTCCATTGTTACAACATAAAGACATTTCTTTCTGAATACTTGCTTTAAATGATGATATTAATGTACTGACAAAAATCAATACTGAGTATAAAAACGGAGAACATTATCATGCTTTTTCACAAGAAAAATTCCAACATTAAAATAATATAAAAGAGCACTTGTTATTATATATACATTGTATAAGAGTTTAATGTTTTCCTTTTCATTTGCAATTTTTTATAAAAACCGGAATATTCATTTATAAAATTTCTTTCAAATTCGAAGTCATTGATGAAAAACGTTGTGAATTTCAAACACATCAGAAAAAAGTTCTTTAAAAATAACATATCATGTATAAATAAAATTGTAGAAACAAACGAGACAAAAAAAATTGACTACGCTGAAAAAGTAATCCAAGCGCTGAAAATGAAATATCCTGTTTCATTTCATTTTAAAAACTATACATCTATATTGAATCCAATTTTCGGAAATAATGAAATGATTAATTGCCGAGAACAAACTCGTTTACAATGTGAACAAACGAAAAAGGGTCATTAATAACAAACAGACGTTTAACGCAACAAGTAGATAAACGAAGTTCGAACTAGCAGCGCAAAGTGCGCAACGATTTTTAATTTTCATAAAAGCCTAACGAAACACAAAGTAGGAACGAGAGCCGAGCGTGCCTTCCGCCGGGGCTGCATTTTTGGCGCGACCTTAATGGTTCTTATTCAATTACGCTGAAATTTGTGTGTGCATAATAGTAAACAACCGTCTAAACCCTTTAAACAAGGCACGAAATTCAAGCTGAGCGACGTGTAGCTGCTTACCTTAAGCGACATTTTAACGAAGCCGACTGTTTTAATCATCCTCAATAAACTCGAGACAGCGTACTTCCATACTAATTGCATTAATTGTGCTAGCGTCTTTGTCTTGGTCCTAATTCCGAATAATGACATTTGACTTTATCGCATTCTTAAAAATGTTCTTCAACAAGAATGAAATGTTTTTTATCAAATAATTTTTTTTTTTATTCGTTTCAATTTTGATTGATAATTTAAAATCTAGTAACATTTTAGGCTGAAGTTATAATATGACATCGTAGACAGTTTACCATATAAGATTTTTTATCTTACCTCTTATGTTGCGGCAGCTGCAGTTTTTCCAATGCGAACTTCACTATGATATCCTACAAAACGGATACGCTCGTTTAAACTCATTAAGAAAAAGTGAATTTCTCGCAAAACAAGTGTCTTTTATTGGAAACTTCTTTTCAAATTGAAAAATCATTTTTCAGTGTGCTTTTTTGTCAATTTTCATGACTCGAGGGTCAAATCTTTTCGTCGCTATCAGATTTTCGGTAATTTAAAGCAGTACAATATAATAGGCGTAGCAGTTATCGATCACGCGTAGTCCATCGCAACGCGTCGAAGGAAATTAACGCGTCGCACGAACAGTGGCACGATAAGTGCGATTTTCGTGAGATCGCGATGTTAATCCAGGAGCGTACGCTCGTCCACGTGTTTTGCATACACATTTTGTCGCGTGCAGTTAATCATCGCGTCTTACAAAGCCCGGCGAATTCACCTGACGCCGTCGTGATAAATCGCGGAATAATTGCCAGACAAAGGTCAGATATCGCGAGCGCTTTTTAACGCGTTACTTTAATCTTAGATCAACGGCATAGCCGGTGTGACGAAATTCTTGATGAACGATGAACACGTTTTCCAGGCCGTAACGCGGAAACGTCCGGTTTATGAGCGATCGTTCAACTGTAATTAACGAAAGACCGACGTTCGCTTATGCCTTGCTTAATTCGTAGTTAGCATCTTAAAGAGGGACATTTCAAAAATATAAATCATCGTTCACGTGCGAAAGAATTATGGCCGTGAGGTCTTTTAAATGAATTAATAAATTTCGTTAAGTATTAAAAGCAGAGATTATTGGATTGGCGCGGGTAAAAAAGTTGTATAAATTAGTTTTCGAGATAAGAAATTGAGTAATGTTATGTCGTGTAAGGCAATTACGCCACTAATTTATCTTATCGCGATATAAATGTTTCATTGTGCAGTTTTTTCTTTCATTAACTGATATATTTTCAACGTGCAGGTCATTTATCTCCCAAAATCGACGATCCAGTGGTAATAAATTTATTAATTGCTCGTTAACTTACAAGTTTATCTGTATTATTTTCCAGTTGCATCAAAAAATTTTAAATATTCATAACACGTGAACTTAAAAATAACGGAAATTTTCAATTTAAAAAAAAATAATAAAAGCTTAATCAGAATAATCGAAGAATTGCTACCTTAGACATTGCATTTGTGGCAACCTTTGTTAATTGAATTACAATGCTATTTTATCGAACGGTTTGATAAGTAATAGAAAAATGTAAATATTGATTTTCTTTCAGAAGGAAAGATTTCATCTTGGTATGGTAAATTTTTATTCTTTCCTTTTACATTTTTGAAATCTTTATTATAAATTTATTCTGTGATTAAAACGTAAAAGAGATTTAAATTTCGCACTGTCCCTGAACATCTGAATTAACCAGCCGGTACGATTGATATATGATCTTATTAATAACGTATATTTTATACGCGAAAGATTATACGGTTTGTCTCTCATAAATGTAAATGAACGCATCCTTTTTGTATCAGTCTTCGTGTTCTCTTTTGTGCGATAATATATAATAATTAGAATGAAACGGTAGGATACGTGCGCAACCCTCGATAGATATCAAATGAACGATAGTAAGGTTGCTTACATATATCAGGCTTAAAAGAAACTCCGCGAATAGTCTGAGTGATCTACTTTCTGATTAACCTACCGATCTGACAGTAGATTCTTTATTGGGAGTACGACTCGACGCGAATAACTTCCGTGAGGTCAAACGATCATCGTTATAAATTAGTTTGGTAAATTGTACAACGCAGGCGAAAAAGAATAGAAAAGTAGCATCTGTACCAGTATCGAGAAAGTAAATTATGTGGAGGCTAATGTCATTAATTCATTAAATAGACGTTTACTTTTATTGCAACCGTGGAATTTACAAGCAACAGGTTTTCTTCAATTTCGTTACCATTAAAAATATTATTTCAACGGCGTAAATTATTTGGTGCCTCGTTTTGCAGTTCTCGCAACTTCAATAATTTATCGACTTCATGATTTTAATCGAAAAACGTGGCTTTCGAAGTTTACGACTCACGGAAGGTAAAAGACCTTTGATTATGGTATTAATTACAAACTTTTTTTTTTTCGCCGCAAGTATTTACGAATTCAATGAAACTGTTTACGGCGATCAGGAAAACGAGCCAGCGAATTAAAATTCAACGGAAACAAAAGTGAACGGACTTTGAAATCTTCTGTGAAATTGTTTATTTTTCTCATATAAATAAAAAAAGCATAACAAAACAAGGATCAGAAATTAACTGTAACAAATTTTATATTTTGAATATACACAAATTTAACAACGCTTGGAAACTTATATTGGATACTTTTATAAATATAAGTGTCTAATCAAATAACAATAATAAAAATAAGAATAACCTCATGTTTGTATAAAAAATTGATAGAATTATTTCTTTAATTAATTCTTTTTATTCTTTTACTTAATTCATCTGAATACCGTAATTATAAAACATGTTCATTTGTAATTTAAATTAAGATCATGTTTATTATAGAGGCGAAATTAATCTTTAATAAGATAATAAATTAATTATGTAGCATTTCAATTTTCTCAATAATATTGTTATAAGAATGGTTACTATTATGAAGTTCGTTCCAATTTAAACATCTGATCGAGTTAATTATATCATTTAAAACATTGTCACTTTATTTACTCAACGTGTCAAGAATAGAGAGCTGTCATAACATTAGATACACGTGTTTATATAGCGAAAAGTAAATGACACAAGGAAGTATAAACATAGTCAGAATACGGAGATATTTTTTGAGAAACGTGTGGTCATGTTTTAAATCGACGGAATATGATATTCAACGGTTCGAATACGTTTCTCGGTTTTCAGAAATATTTCTTATGAAAATAGTAAATTCATATTAATCAATTATCCTAAAACTGTTTGGTGAAAATAAATCGAACATCTCCAAAAATAAATCCGTAGATTACATTCAACGAAGAAAACGTTATATTTTAATCGTGTTTACATAATGACTGACTTAGATATCCCTGTGTCAGTCCTAAACAAACCGTACCGTAATTATTACATGGAACCTTATCTCGTAATATCTGACTTACCCCATCAGATGCACTATCTTTCTGACTTCGTAATGGAATGTTATATTGTTGTTATCCCGACCGAAAATGGGTTTTCGTGATAAAAATACATTTCACTGCTTGTGCGACAGCGAAGCGGAAAAAATTAAACGTACATTCGATTTCAAGCCCGGAAATAACACAAATACTAAGAAATTACATTAAAAAAATGTTTGGACATTTAATTTTGATATATCTAAGTAAAACGGGAAATTATCGAGAAATTTTATTGACATTTCTTTTTTTATATGAGTAGTGACTTCCTAAATAAATTTACAAAAAATGTAAAATGACATTTCTTATTTCATTGAAAGTACCATGAGAATGGATGCTATCAAAATGATCATTCTTTCCCAAAAACCGTTCACTCGTTCAAACTGCTATAAGCCCAACCATTAGAACGTCATTTTTTCTTAACCTCCGACAATCGCTGACAAAAAAAGGCAAAAAACGCGGAAACATCTCAGTTCCCGCAATACTCTGGGATTGCTTTCACATTGATTTCACTCGAGTTTCGGTCACACTTCAGAGCAGCATCGGGAGTTCGTTGCACGCACATTACAATAGACAGTCCCTCCAAATCCGATCGCTAAACTCCCTACAGCCGTCAATCCGCGGCGCCAAGCCGACATCATTACCGCGGGAAAAACCGTCCGGACGATGAAAAATCAATCGCCACGAAATCCCCGTAATCGCGTGGCGCGTCCCGCGCCTTTTGTCGAGGCCGGGGTCCTAGTTGGCGTCCCGTAATCCCTAACAGCGCGTCGCTCGTGAGAACCTCCGGCTTCCGATCGGGACCTCGGTTAATGGGAATCGGTGGACCATGGTTTGGAATTTGCCAACGTGGAACAATGGCTGTAAATCAACTGGTCGGCCTTACGTATGTGCGTGCCCCTAAACGCCGAAGCGATAGTGATTTTATCTATCCCGGTGGGGTTGTCTACGCGGGATTGCCGAGGGGAGGGGGGGGGGGCGATGTCGGCAGGCCAGACGGCTGGCCGGAAGGAAAGAAGCCACGCGAAATATTCGCGAACGGTTGCGGGTGACAGGCGCTGCCGACGGCATGACACGCGCCGCTTGACGTTTACGCTCGCGTGACATTTCCCGTGGACGAAATTCGGGAAATCACGGGGCTCGATCGCACGGCCTGTTTTTGCACGCCCGACTAACGAATCGCCGTCACGAACCGGCCGAAATAATTACTTTTTCAAGCTTGACGAGGAAATAATTGACGTATCTTGATTTCGCCGTTCAACCGGTGCGACCGTGTAACGTCAATTCGTTGATGATGCTCACGGCATTTGGAAATCATTGGGTTGGGCTCGCGCCTCGAGGGTTAATGAGCCGCGATAACCGACGACAGACTGTTTGCCAGCGAATTTCGACGTCTTGTTTTTCAGGATGCGTTTCGAAGAATCGTTAATGGAAAAGTAAACTTTCGAGTTAGGAGAAAGAAGCGTTTACTGTCGAGAGACGAGCTCTTTGTTTTGCTTCTCAATGTCGTTGTATGTTGCGTTGGAGTTTTGGGTTATGATTTAAAAAAGGATACATGAGAAAATTTAATTGATTTGGTATGTTGAGGGATTTAATATTTTTGAATTAAAATTAATTTTATATAAAAATTATTAATATTTTGGACATAAGACTTGAGTAATTTTACTATTCGATTTATGATTGCTACAAACTGGTGAAAATGTGTATATTTGTTTCAAACAAAATTATTTAACACAACATCTAAAGAATCAATAGTAGGTACGACAAAAGTTTTGGTTATATTCATCATAGTATGCAATCATTTATATATAGTCAATGATATTATAATTCTGCTTTTGAACATTATCTTTTTTTCACGTAATTTTGTAATTGTAAAACATGGATTTACTTAATTGTTGTTCAAACATTTTAATCCGCTTGATTAATCACAAAAGAGGTAATATCATGTATCATCTACTCTTAAAAGACGAGCTGAAAGAAAAAAATTTTATTGTCGAAGAGCAAGTAACATAACAACCGGCGGTTGAGTAAAAAATAATTTAAATGTCCTTTATTTCTCGAATCCGAACGACTAAATCGAGTCTCGTATCCACTTAAAACGAAATGATTTCATTTAATAAAGGATCTTGTTTACGTGCCGGATTATCAGATGTGTTTTTAGGAATTCAAAACATACGTAGCTTCGTCTCGTCGCCTGCTCGTGCGTGAAGCCGATTTTATCTGTCCTTTCACCCGCACGCAAAAAATAAATCAAGTGCAATATACTTTGGAAAGTGATTACCCTTTTTATTAATTCTGCTTGGCAAGATAGTAATTTCGACCTCGCCACTGTTTCTGCGCTCGAAGCGACTGCGGCCATTATCGTTACCGCGAGTTAACGGGAGGCGCGCTGTCGAACACTTGTAAATCGCAATAACAAATTGACCCCGTAATTTTGATTTTTATTGTTTTTGTCCTCCCCGACGAATAAATATAAACGCCACTCCGCATGGTGGCGCTTTTATAACGTTGCTCATCTTTTACCGGCCACCGTTGCTGCTTAATGACTTTTACTGTTAATTTGATCAGCTATAAAGTGGTTCTTTACTGCGGTTACATTAATAATATACATTAAATTATGGCACGTTCGAGACGGAATAACTTTGAACAAATTCTACGCCAAATAAGTATGAACTTTATTCTTTCGCAATTCGTATTCAATACCGTATAATTATTAAGAATTATGGCTAATCAGTAATCAGTTATGCAAATTAATGAAATACAAATAAATGCGAAGAGTGAAAAATGAGCGTGGTTAATTGGCAAATAAAAATTAATTTAACGCAGTTTGTCATTAACTCTAATGACTTTTAATGTTTTTTTTCTTTTTTCTTTTTCATCAATTATTCATCAACGAAGCCCCACGTTGCTTTAAACTTTCTGGAATTTCGAAAAATTGTAATTAGTTGCCGGCGATCTTGCCGTCGAAAAAATGTTAACAAGCGATGTAGAAAAATACTTAAATTAAAAACTGCACATTATGACGCATCGGCGGAGGCATAAATATTCAATTTTCACGGTTGAGAAATAGTAGGAAAGTTTAATTGGAGTCGTCGCAAAGTTTTAAAGCGATTTCGGTCTCGTTGGAAGAAATGGCCCGTTTCTTTCGAGGGTGCGCAGCTAGAATGTAAGCACTTTGCAAGCCCGGCTGCCTGCGTAAAATCTGACACTGAATCGGCCAAACCACGTGAACTGAGTACATTAATCATCTCATCAATTCACTAATAATGCACATTCATGAAACCGCGAATATGGATTAACATATATCGAATTTGTACGGATCCGATGACGTCTGTTTAGTATGATAGGGTCACATATACGCGTGTCGAGAAAAATAATTGCTATATCAGATACGAAATTAGTTAATCAAAAAACATATTTTTGTAGTTATATGAATATACTGTAATTTGTACAATAAAATTTTATAGGGACAATTAAAAACGTTCACCATTAAAATAAGTGTTTCATTTTGAGACTTTTTTTATGATTAAAGCACTAAAGGTATTTGAATTGTGACGAATTGAGACGCTTTTAGTTTCTGAAACATAAAAATTTCGCAAAATGAGACAGGAACGAATTCAGGTGCATGAACGTTATCTTTGAACTTTTGTTTAAAAATATATTTATATTTATTACAAAATACAACTCCAGTGCTACAATTCTTTACCGATTTGACATTAAACCATCGTCTGATACGTTCAAATAATACTTCTTTCAATTTGCTCTTTTTAATTAATTTTACGAATCAGATACAACGACTCACGATTTCGCCTGAATGAACGTCACATATTCGCGATCGTTTCATTAATGACGAGATTGTTATCGCGAAGATTCGAATTTCGTCAATGAATTTTCGATTCGCCACAACGGCGCATCGCTCAACAATATTAATCATTGTTTGCCGGGGCGTTCGACACCGCGTAAAGTAATGTTATTGAGCGGCGCAAAACGACGGTGCATTAACCATTATGACTTTCAAAACGGAAAGATATTGAACATCCGTTCCTCGGCGATCGTGGCAAAAAAAAATACACCGGCAGTCATTAATCGCGTTTTGAAGTGCTTCGTAATCGTCTACCAATCGAACATGTGCACTTACGCAAATTGTGGCCGGGGTTCGTGAGATCGCGTGATTAGTGACGGGATGATGAGTCGGCGAAAATCATATTCGCTGGCTAGGGTTTGGCGCCCGGCAGCGTACAATGTCGACTACGAGGAAATAAATGATCCAGGCGTAATAACGCGGGACAAAAAGCGCCGTCCCAAAACATGGCGCGCAAACCTCTTTTCACCGGCGCGTTCGATTACTTTTCAGGCGCGCCTTTTTGCGCGACTTTATATGCGCTACAAAAGTGCACGATATTTCGCCAACGGCCTTCGGTTCGCAATGCATCAATCGTTTTCTTTTCGCGCCGTTAAAATGTTTTCGGCGAAAAATTCGCACGAAAATATGACTTAAACGTTCGTTATAAGTTGCACTTTTTTGGCTCATAAATCAAGAGTCGGTGGAACGAGGTGCGAAATTTGACGTTTGTTTAAAAAAAAAAAAAGAAGATAATTACTCGCCACTCGACGGCGGCTGATAATGTATTCAATTTTCTTCGGCTTGAAAGTAGAACGAATGGTCGATTGAATTAACGCAGTAGTTTGACACCGCTGTAACAAATTTGAAACATTATTGCCGATAATGTTGCGCAATTTCAAGCTGGAATATTTACCGCGGATGAAGTTGTTAAGTATTAGAGAAAGTGTACGGTAGAAAAAGAGAACGCGTAAGTGGTGAAGTTCGCCGCTGGAGTTTGTGACATGCCGTGTTGTTTGCGTTATTAACTACATATTGCTTCATCGGGAACTCGATGAACAAAACTAATTACAATATTGCAAGAGTTGGTCGGCGAGATATACGTGCGCGAAAAATTTTTTCGTACAACTCCACTTTGTAGTAATCTGTTTTTAATGCATACGAATATCAGCCGCTTTTCAGTTTGATGAATGATCGAAGAAATCAGCGTTTTGCCAGAATAGGGC
>JABFOV010000769.1:0-32087 GCA_022817685.1 Aradophagus sp. ZL-2020
CTGCCGCAGTGGCTGTGGTTTCTACGGATCCCCAGCGACGGACGGCTTGTGTTCGCTCTGTTACAAGGAGAACCTCAAGAAGAAGCAGCAGCCGCCCGTGTCGGCGACCTCGGTGTCCGCGGCGCAGTCTGCGCCCAGCGGCAACGCTACGTCCGCGCTGCCGGGCGCCTTCGGCAGCCCTGCGTCCACGGGCACCACCGCCCAACCGACCATTCCTACCATCCCACAGACGACGTCCGACTTGCCGGGCCCCAAGGAAGTAAGTTGCCATTCAGCCCGGCAGATACTTTGAACGCGTAAAAAGGAGTAATAAATTTATCTCCAAGAAGTTTGCAACGTTTATTTGCAAAGAATTCTTAATAAAATATCATTTCATCCATCTACAATCGAAATCAGAACTTAAATTCATATCAGCGCGATATAAAATTAGATAATTAATTTGTCCATTTACTTTCTTCGTTAGAAGAATATCTTTTTCGATAAAAAATGTATGGAATTTGGAATTCATTGCAAATAAACGTTGCAAATTTCCTGCATATTTAAATTTTCCCTTATATTTAAGAAAGTGGCCTCAGAAAAACATGAATTGAAATATTTCTAAGCAATGAATGTTTCCTGTAATTTGGAGAAAAATTTGAATAAATGAATGAAATACTACCAAATTTAGGAATACAAGTATCTTCTGTTAACGAATTTTGCTTTGTTTGTATATGATGTTTTGTATTTTATTAGGTAATTGTGATTTGAATAAGCGAATAAATCATTTCTCCCATAAATTAGAACCATTTGCACTGATGTATTTATAAGGTCACTTTCCCAAATTTAAGGGAAAATTTACTGTTTTATTTGTCTGCCTGTGCTGATTACAGTTTGAGAAAATTGTGCTGCAACTTTTATGAGTATCAAATATTGCATGTGGAATAGTATACATGTAGAAGAAAGTTGTAAAAAAAGTCACTGCTACTTGATCGGTGAATTATTTGTAATTAAAATTATGGTAAACTTATTATTAGAAACAGATGGTATAATATTTATGTTCATGCATAAAGTAAAAAAAGATGAAAAAATTCAAGCATAATTGATTTGAACTGTACAGTAGGAACATTCAAAATGGGTCCATATCTTTATTTTCATTCATTATATCAATTTTTAATGAGGCAAGAAAAAGGAAATATGGATCTAATAGAAGTTACAGTATAAATAAACAGAGATCGTTATTAATCAGTTAGGAGTTTTTCTAATATCAGTTTTCAATATAGTTGATAATTAAAAGAGAAAGTAATATTATTTTAATTTTTTTCATTTTGATATTAATTTAACAAAAATTTTGATGTGTATATGAATTTTTTTCTTTCAAGGGCACAGACAACTAATTTTCGTGGGGAACTACTGTATTTTTTATAATTGAAGTTTTTAACATTCAATTCATATGAATTTAAAAATTGTATTTGTTTATTGATAATTATTATTGTAATTTAGCGTTTCCGCATTTCAATCTAGCCTACTTTGCAGTGAATGAAACATTGTAACTCTTAAATTAATTAAATACTTTATAATTTGTTTGCAATGAGTTGTTTGAATTTTTGCATAACGATTTCTTATATAATTCAATACTCTGTGGACAAGTTGCATTTTTTTCTGAAAAAACCTATTCACTGTTTTTCAAAACGTTTATTTAAAATATTTACTCTTAAAAAGATTCTAATTCTATGTTATAAAAATAAATACATGTTTAATACAGTCTTATATGACCTTTCATTCGTCGCGCTGTACGTGTCTACCTTATTTTTCAAGTAGATATTTTCAATCAATATTTCGAAACATAATGAATCATATGACACAAAAAACTAATTTTATAGATACTACATTATAGACAATTTTATGACTTTAAATATATTATTATCAGCGCAACATTAAATATTAGTTGATAGTGTTGCCACAATTACTTGCAATAGCAACTTTAAATTGGTTTAAACATTACAAAGATAGTAGCTGTTTATTTTTTAGATCAACTGAAGTGATAAAAGTATGAAAATGGAAGAATTGGAAGTGATACAAGAAATTAAAAAAAGAAAGAAAAAAACAGAAAAAACATAGAATTAAATTACAACATAGATTAAAACATAGATTAAAACATAGGAAAATAATACAAATTAATAATCAACTTGAGTATTTTATAAAATCATTAAATGATAGAATATATTGTATTTGTCATAATTTCAAACCATTGACATAAAACGTAACCTATAATTTAAATTTCAAACATGTAAATAAAAATTACAAAATACGTACACCAAAATACTTTTCAGTAAGACAAATTATTGAACAACACATATTTTTAGAAAAAGCAAAATTATCTATATTATGAGTTCGAAAAAAGTTTAGTATTACTCAGTTTTAAATTATATTCAATTAGAGGTAGGTAAATATAAAATATTTTGTGACAAAATACTGATTAACTGATGTTACTTGCAGGTGAGTAGAGATGACCAGGAAACCGAAATAGGAATAAGCGTCGCAGCAACAGAAGGCACCTCAAACAGCGGCGACGTCGACGACTGTTTCGACGGGAAAGAGACTGATAAAGAATCTAAAAAGAAGAAAAACCGTTGTGCAGTATGTCGCAAGAAAGTGGGCTTAACTGGTAAGATTTTACTTTTTATCAAAACAAATAATTTGAAAATTCAAAAAACAAAAAAGGATAGATAGTAAAAAAAACTTGTAAAACATGTTAAACTGATTGAATCCAGTACTTATTCAATACTTTATTTTGCAGGCTTTGAGTGTCGTTGTGGCGGACTCTATTGCTCGGTGCACCGGTACAGTGACATGCACAATTGCTCGTTTGATTATCGAGAGATGGGCGCCCAGGAGATTCGGCGCAACAATCCGGTCGTTGTTGGTGAAAAAGTGCAAAAAATTTGAACTATTTAGCGTGTAGTCGTTGGGAAAATGGTTATATAACTAATTATACAAGCAAAAACAAGGAAAAAACAAACAAAATATTACAAAAAAAAGCGTAAAAACGACAAAAAAATTACTACAGATTAAAAAGTACATTCAAGAGAGTATGAGAAAGCGAGAAAGGAAGGGAGCATGTGAGTGAGGGAGAAACAGGTGAAGTTGAGCAGAAAAAACAGATTAAAAAGAGATTTAATTATAAAGAGGGTGTGAAAGGAATAGCAATGGAAGAGGCAACAAATAGCCGAAGAGAAAAAGGACTTAGTTATACCTGGGAGTTGCGACAGCCAGAAGGAGCGAGTGCGAGAGACAATATTTGCGTGAATGGGATTTTGCACGAAAGGAAGGAAGGACGTTCAAGAGGAAGACTGGGAATAACGGTCAGAAAGGGCAACGTATGTCCGGCGAGCAAGTCACGAGGGAAAACATCGAAAACACCTCGGCGATTGACTCTCGGAGCGCGAGTTAAAACGGCGAGACCGTGCGAGTACGTCAGTGCCATTGCTAGAGTGGACGCGTCCGGTTGCACCAAGCTGCCAGCTGCTGTCAGGATCCAGTCGGACCGAGCGATACCCGTGCATCGCCAACATCCATCTACACAAACGACAACATCGAGACATTTCGCACGCCTTCGTTTCTGCACCCAGAAGCCGCGCGCGTTCATCGTCTTCTTCATCGATTTGGGATTTACTTGTTGTAGACTTTGTTTTGTTTCGCCCGACCATGTCCCTCGTGTAACAGACCTTATATCCGTTAGTCAATGATGAATGACTTATTTCGGCAAATGCGACCAAACCAGAAGACACGGACCGAGCGTAGCCAAATTCGGGAATTAAGCACCTGTGAAAACAGCCGTGCGCTTGCGACGTTTTAACCAGCGAGAATGCGAAAGTAAAAGAAATTAATAACGAGAGCAAACAGCCACGCAAGCAAACAACACGATTAACGATTAAACAAAAAACTGGGTGATCACAATTTTTAGGTTTAACAATTAGTCTAATAATGATTAAGTATATTAGCCGATTGATTCATAAATAATGCAATGAGAATATAAGTAGTAACTGTGTGTTTATGTCCAATCTCTCACGTGAATATAACGAGCATTATTACTCATTAAACAAACATGCTGTTTGAAACATTTGTTTACATTTTCTCTGTCGCGTTATTTGGTACATCGACGGTACGACCAACAAACGAGGCGCGTATCCCGCGGTTGGGCTTTGGTAATGAACTTCTTCGCGCAGCCCGTCGTTTTCTTCCCTTGCTCTTTCTCACAAGCCTCGTCATTTGGCGCCCTCGTCGTTTAGCGCCATCTACGAATCTTATTAATGTGTAGGTGACGCTATCGGCGTTCCGCGAAACGGACGCAGATGGCTCCTCAAGCGCGCATGATTTAATACGACCTTATGGGGCGCCTGCGGCGTCAGCATCGTCCGAAATCATCGTTTTCTCCTTACTCCCCTCCTTTTTCTTTATTCACCTTGCGTTTCCCTTTCTTCTCACTCTTTTGTTTGATAGGAAGAATTATAACCGCGTGTTGTACTCGGCCGCCGCGTTATCGCGCTGCAATCTAGGTAACGATTATACATATATAAATATATTATAATATAAAAGAAGTATAAATGATTAGCGAAGAGTCTAGAGGCCGGGCATTAGGGACGACCGCCACCGTCGAAAAGCAAACGGAAAATAATCATTGTACGAGACGACGTTTCGTTTACTAACTCCCACACACTCTCTCTCTCTCTCGTCTTATCCAATCTCGCTCCTCCCTTCACTTCTCCTGCTCTTTTCCTTCTTTAACCCTTGCTTTTGACGTAATTCCTGCCAATGCTATTATACCATTTTTTTAACTCAGCAAAGCGTGTAGTTACCTTTTGTTTTTCCTTTTATTTTTCTTCTTCTACCTTATGTTTGAAAAATCGCGCGTTATTACATAGTCATTGCAAAGCAGTCAAATAATTTGCGTAGTGAACGATTCGACAAGTTTCTTTAATCTATTCTCGATTGTACACAATCAGTGAAAATTGTCACATTCACGGGTTTTTAATTTAGCGTTGACAGAGTGTTGTACACCGTAAATCGATAATCTTTTTCTGTTTATTATTATTAAAACTTTACCGCGTTTTTATCCTTCAGTGTTCTTATTATTATTATCATTATTATTATGATTATTCTAATTAGAAATACATTATATATATTATACCTCTTTTGTTTATTTTTTTTATTCAAAATCAATGGTACCAAGCTCTACAATTAAGTAAACAAATCCCAACCAAACATAGCTGATCAGTCAAGTGCATTGTCCATTATAAAAAGTACAGGAATAAAAGGATGAAGATACAGGATAAGGAAAGAAACAAAAAATATACCCGGCGCGCGTGTCACATACTCGCCTATCACCAATTCATCTATATCCTAAATAAATGTACGCCGCGTTTTTTTGTTTTCAGCATAATCGCCGAACGTTGAACTAGGCGAAGAAGAAGTAACATTAATGACTATAATAAAAGACAAGAAAAAGTCGTAATAAAAGTAATATGATTGAATACTTAGAGGTGTGAAACACTTAATATACGAACGGATTAGAATTACGTTTACGCGTTTATGTAAAAACACTTAGACATGTACACACACAACAATCCAATAGTGACATTCATGTACACGTTTACACATACATACATACATGCATCATTATCTGAAATATCGATGGAAAGATTGCCTTCAGGCCTTTATCCTATTTTAGGCATAGCATATTTTTCTAACATATATCGCAATATCGGAACACAATCTTGCCTAGCGAGAATGCGACATAATACTGAGGAATAACAAAAAAGGAAAGGAGATCCTAAGGTGTGAGTGATAACACATTTTTTAAAAGTCGTTAAAGCACGACTAAAGTGCTCTAGAGTTTATTCAATTGTCTTAAAAGAATGAAATTAAAATCCTTTTTGTTCTTTTCTTTTATTTTTTTTTTTTTTTTTTTTTTTTTTTTTTTTAAACTTAGATGGTAACGTTAATAAAAAACGTATAATTTTTTACAATGTAATAATTAACAATTGCTCGATTTCAAAAAATAAGTGAAGTTTCATTTACATTACATTAAGTTACTTTCCGTTTACTCCAGGGCACTTCAATGATAACACAATCCAAGGGTTCGATTGAAAGGTTGAGAGTAAACTACTAAAAAGAAAGAAGAAAAAAATACAAGGAATAAATGGGAAAGAGTGAATGCAGGTCAGAGGCAATTATATTGCTTGAGGGCACGACTAAAGTGAAACAAGAAACAATTAACAGATTTTAAAGATTATAACTATTATCAAGAAAAAGAGTTTGCGAAAGCGAGAAATATAAACATGGGAACGATTTGATGAGACGACGATTGAGAAGGGCAACCAAGAATTATCTATCAGCGACGTTTGTACTCGGCTGACGACACTACATAAGGACGTAATGATGCTTGTAATTATTAAAATTGATATTAGTACGTTTAAGCGATTAAAATTAACATCAACTTTAATATATTATACAATTACTATCCTTCTGAGACATGAATTAGGAGAACTTTGGGTTTGCCTAGGTGTGTTTTAATTGTTATTGCTTATTGTCAAGCGACTTTAAATACCCCGCATCACTCCCCCCCCCCCCTCCGTCAACCCCTCCAGTCATTGATGCCCCTGTTATTCGCGCGAAAAATGGAAACGCGACTAATTGATGAAGAACGACGTATATTTGAGCAGATGATCGATCGTTGGATTCTGTCGGCGATTACTTTTACAACATCAACGGCATCTTCGAGCTGCGACATTTGCATTCGAATTTCAATTAGTCGCATTATTTTACTAACAAATATTCTATGAAGTTTTGAGCATTGAATATAAATTTCATCGATTATCAATACTGGACATTTTATTTCAGTTGCTTTCCGAAATTCTTCCCCGATAGAGTTATGTAATGCATTCTTTTGTGCAGCGAGATAAATCTAACTAGAAGACTGGCGTCGTCCCAAGGATGTCATTTCAACGCCAAGACAACCAAATGGATCGAAAACGAGGGACGTTTGAGATTCGATTACAGCCTGCAGAAAAAAGAATCAAATGCTCTTTCATCGAGTCGCTACATTTTTGTTAGAAAGTGAAATAAAATAAAAAATCAGAGATAGGCATTTTCAATTTAGATGAGATGAGGTGAATGATTCAGTCCAAATGTTATTATAAACTTCATGTATTTCTAGAACATATCACATTTCTTTGTGTCGATTTTTTTTTTTGTTTTTTCTTACCAAAATGTTGGCAGAATTGAGTAAATAAAAATTCGAACTTTAAATAAAATCATCTCTCATTCAATGTAACGTAAATTCATGTGTTGATTAACTTTCACAATAAACTTTTAAGCCAACAACGCTTATAACACAGTTGCAAAGTATATCTTACCAAGTAGGATAACAATTTTTTTTATAAATTGCGTAACTGTTATAACATGTCTATAAAGTTTCCAAACAGTTGCAAAATATATCTTACCATGTAGGATAACAATTTTTTTTATAAATTGCGTAAATGTTATAACATGTCTATAAAGTTTCCAAATTACTGAACTAAACTTCAATATTATGAATTTCACATTATTTATCTTTGCTTACTCAAATTAGAATTGATCTTTGAGCAATGTAACTTCCGTCACAGTTTCTTTTTTCTTATCAAAGTACAAGGCATTTTTTAAACGTTGCTTAGTAGTAATATTTTCATGGTTACATTTCAGCATGCTTATAATAAAATTAAATCAAGATTCTTTTCTTAATTCTCTAAAAGTACACTTTTATGATACAAGACCTCAATAGTATTGACTTTATATTTCTTTCTTTCATTCAAGTAATATTGGTATATCTTTTTAATAAAATGAATATAAAAAAAAAATACTAAACAGTCTCAGCGCTAGTAGTCGATCACTTAATTGTGGTGCACTTAACTAGAAGGAACACCAAGGTATTTGGTATAATTGTATACATGCGAGGTTGGATCGACTTTAATTGGAGAAGATGCAGGTGTGAGAATATCAAAAGCAAAATCGCAATTAATATCCAGTTGATCTGTCTTCATATAACCGTGGTCCTCGATTGCGGCGACCTTTGGGCGATATGGCTTGATCACAGTCCGGGAAATCTCTTCGAACTCAAATTCTTTAAAATCAGTCTTTGAAGTAGGCTTAGGTGTAGGCTGCATTGGAAATGGCATCTGGCCGTGCTGCGTTGCTGAATGGTTTTTCAGACTATGCATGGTTTTATAACTTTTGCCACAGGCACATATAAAACTTTTTAGAACTCTGAAATTGATAAAATTTAAGAATAAAGAATTAAATTATATTACATTTTATTTTGATTGCTTCAATTCATAATATAATGTT
This sequence comes from Aradophagus sp. ZL-2020, assembly GCA_022817685.1. Taxonomy (NCBI): domain Eukaryota; kingdom Metazoa; phylum Arthropoda; class Insecta; order Hymenoptera; family Scelionidae; genus Aradophagus; species Aradophagus sp. ZL-2020. The sequence continues at coordinate 8,362 of JABFOV010000769.1, forward strand.
TTATTTTACAAATAAACATAAAAAAAGAAATAAATCAACTTCATTTGGGTTATTTTTTATCTTTGATTTGAAAAATTGATATAAAAAGCACATACTTGTCATTATTTTTGTGACCATTCTTAGTATGATATCTTATACCATTGATGTTTTTGTAGCGTTTTTTACACCCAGGCACAGGACAAGCGAAAGGTTTGTCTAAAATGCTTGGATTGTTTAGGTTTACTGCATTACTTTGATTAGGGACCCTATAAAATTAAAAGAGTACATTTTTTGTATATTAATATAAAATAGTTTATCTAAGAATTTTAAATTTTAAATTTAAAATATTTATATTACCTGACTGTATTTCGAAAGATAATATCTGATGGATATTCTTCTGACTTGGCACATGAATCATTACTATCTTCTAAATCAGTACTGATATCTTCAGTTGCAACTCCTTCACTTCCTGAAAATTTAATTTACTATTACTAACTCTATAAACGGATATACTTTTTTTAGAAATATAATTCAGTGATGAATTTGATGGCTTAATCAATTGAAAAACAGTACTTTTCTCTTATTTTATGATTTATTACTTTATAACGATGTTCAAGCATTTTATCAAATTAAAATTTAATGGAATTGTATAGCACTGAGTATATTAAAACTGTATTGAATAAACAATAATAATAATAAAAAAAAAAGTTAAAATAGGAAGGAAGGAAACAGCACATACTTGATGAACCAAATAATAAATCAATAATAAATGTAATTTCTTTATCTAGGTGGAAACGAAAATCCATTTTTATGGTTTCATTAAGTAAATCAGTAATTGTTATCTCATCTCTATGCCTGCAATCTGAAGTCATATTTCTACAAAATTTATGGAATTAAATTGGAAAAAGTTTACTTTTTTATTCAGTGACCCACACGTTTTATCATATTTTTGGTTTCTATGTACTCATACAATGTAATATCAAAATGCTAATCAAACTTCGTCCTTAAGATGATGCATGAACAGTATTGAAATATTGTCATTATAAAATAATACATAAAAGATAGAAAAACGACTGTTTGGTTTTGAGTTGAGTATCAATAAAGGAAAAAAAAAGTTCATAAAGGAACAAAAAATTAAGGAAAATAAACATTGATCAAAAAAAGTACCTGTAGAAGAACTTTTTACATTTGTAGAAGAATGTGATGCATGGCTCAGGTTTGTCTCTTGCAAAGACTGTACATTATCTTTTGTTGAGCCAAGATTTGAGAATCTTAATATATAACTTAAAGGCACATAGGCGGGTTTTTGTTCCTCTAATTGTTGTATGACATGTGGACTAAAATCTTCATGAAAAATAGTTTAAAAAAGTGAATTAATAATAAATTCTTCGAAGTACAATGCAGTCAATAAAGTAAATCAGATACAAAAAGCCGGCTAATCAGTGATACCATTGATAGTACAAGTAATAACTACTGCTTTTTTTACTTTTGACCATAACCTTTTGACTCTTATTTAAACAAATCATTTACGTAAATTGTCCTAAAGTACATTTTGAGATAAAACCAAATAAATGAAATAAAAGTACACAAATTAACCTAACCCCTTCCGGCAATCAGCCGGTCGGCGCGGTTTCGGCGCAGTACCTATATGCGTGTTTTCGACGTGCTCGATTAATTGGCCGAGGCTCTTGAAGATCAAGCCGCAATCTTTGAATTTGCATGCATTTAACATAAACACAGCCATGGCTCTCGCGCTCCACCAGCAGCCACTTCCCGGTCAAACGAGCGTCCGTGTCGCTCAATCCGCGACATCGAACGAATCGACAGATGACTCACATTGATTCGTCGCACGTCGATAGGCCGCACTTTGTCTTCTCTGTCCTTACGTATTCACCCTCGATAACAACCTTCGAGCGACCACCGGGCCGTCCAATGATTTGACTAGCGCGGTCCACAGTCGACGGCGATTTGTTCTCCTGAAATTCGGCTGGTCGATAAAAAGGAAGGAAAGCGAGGCTACATCGCTGCTAGCGACGTCCCCACCATCATTATTTTGCATTTATGTCAGATTTGTCCCATACAGTTGCATCGCCTGTCCCGTTCTAGCTCCTATTATTTAAAACGAGTCGTCGTACGTGGAGGGGGAAAGGATGAGAAGCTGAAATGCTCGGGCGTACGAAATTGGATGAGACTTTGGTAGACGTCTCTCATCGAAATTTGATTTTGATGTGTTGAAATTGTTAGGAAAACACGTAGGTTTTGTAGTCCATGTAGTATAGAAATTTCAAAGTATACTTTGAAATTTTTAATAACTTTTTTTCTTATATTTTTGTATGAAATATGTTACTTGATCCAAAGTTAATAGACATTGTCACTTGTTTTTATTTTTTCTTATTTTGATTGTAGTTACATTTTATCAATTTCTAGATTTGTTAATTTCTATGTTATAAAATACCATTGAATGTTTTTTTCTAGAAAAAGTTGACATTTATTAAAAAATATCACATTCGTAGTCTTAAAACTTCTTCTTTTTCTTTTTCTTCTCATTTGCTTCCTCCAATCTTTGTAATTCCAATTCAATAGTCTTTTGTTTCTTTTTACATATTGGAGTTTTTGAGTACCAAGCTGCAATTATAATATATAATAAAAATCAAATTACATAAATTAAATGTTTTAATAATAATAATATTAAGAAAAGGAATAACAATAAACTTAATTTCATTACATAGAAATGTATCCTCTTCTTCCTTATAAACTGGATCTCTTAGACTTAACGCATTTATCAATTCTGAGGGAGTCAGAGGTTGAGTTCTTAACTGAATTCTTCTTTTTGTTGTCATTACCTTCAATCATAATAAAAAAACAATAAATTAAAGTCAGATATAAAACTCACATTATAATAAATATTAATAAAATTTGTACCTCATTTATTGCAGATATGACGATCCCAACTGTATACCCGTCGCATATTTTAGCCATTCCTGATGTATCAAAATTTCTATTAATACCTGCATACTGAAATATAAGAAAGTAGATAGAAAATTTCATAACAAACAATAAATCACTAACAAAATTATCTATTACCTTGTACAACAAATTTTTCCATATATTAGACAAAGTACCATAATCAGGCCTAGGAATATAAATGATTCTATCATAAATCTGATTAATTAACTTTTGGTCAGCTTCCCAAGGTGAATTGGATGTTCCTATAAAAATAATTCTATCTTCACTTGTAATGTTCTTCACGATTCTTGGTAACTCTTTCTTCAACTTCTTTGGATCTGTTTTATCAGTTTTTGGTACTTTTCTCATAAAAGGCCTATCTGCTCCATCCATAAATATAACGGCAGGTTGAAGAAGGCGAGCGACCTTTAAAAAAATAAATTTTAAACATTCAAGTGACAATAAGTTAGACCAAGAATAATTTTGCATCTTACTTTACATATCAAATGCGTTAACATTATCGTCCCTAATTTACCAGGATATTTCCCTGCCGTGTTTACTGGACTTATGTCAAAAAGAACAGCTTTAAGTTCTGTGCAAATAGCATGAACCAACATCTTTTTTCCACTGCCAGAAGTTCCAGTAAGCAAAACTGACCTAACAAGAGGTGAAAGTTCACGTATTGTTGGATTCCCTAAAGGGAGGATGCAATATTCGCATACCAATTGTCTAATATCACCTTAATTGAATTGATAAAAAATTAGATTTAATTTAATTGATGGACATTAATGAAATTAATTGAGTATTTGTGAATTGTTTTATTGTTTACCAAGAGAAGGCACAGTTTCCTTCTCCTTTTCTCGAAGGTCAAAATTTGCAAAAGATTTTTCTCCCTTGAACGATTCTAGTTTCGTTTCAGGATACAATTTTATTATACCGTTGGTAACCAATTCCTCAAAAAGAGACTCAGTTGTTCTATCTGGTGTCAAATCCTTTTCCTTCTTTTTTTTAGTCTTTTTTCCACTGCGACGAATTCTTTTTGGAGATTTTTTTGATCTTTTACTTCTATAACCTCGGTCTTTGTCGAGAGCCGCCTGTAAAGCTTCAATATCTCCTACAAAGTATAATTTTTATGTTTTAAATTTGTTGCAAATATTGATAACAACAAGTTTAATATAATAATTTCTTGAGTAAAAGAACCTCTCAATTCTTGATCAACGATCAGCCGAACTTCATTTTCAATTTCTTTGGTTTTCTCCGCCTGAATCATATCCAAATATGGAAGCTGGGAAACGTTTTGAGATTCATCTTTATCTTTCCAAATACTATGATAATCTTGATTTGCCTGAACTATTTCCGATAGGAAATTCGATGGCATAGGTTTAAAGTTTAATTCCAATTCGTCTTCAGATTGATCCGATAGATCTTCCTTTTTGTCCTTGGATGATCGTTTTGATCTTTTGGAATCCTTTGAAGAAATGCCTGTAGACTTGCTGATAGAACTGTCCGTCTCCTTAAAATTTCATGTAAGAGTATATTAATCATTCAGTTCTAAGAAGTTTAAAAGACCTGAATATAAAATGTTCAACAATAAAAAATTATATTTTCAGTTTTTTCCATAAGTAATTTCTTGAACAGAAATAAATCAAAATTTTGTTAATTAATTACCTGTCTGCTAAAAATCATTCTTGATCCTCCGCTTTCCACAGACGGTAATTCCGGAATTTTTCCAGTCTCTTTGAAACAGTCGTTTACCCATTTCCTAATTTCCAACCTGATATTTTCCTCCATCACAGCACTCTGCTCTTTGCGAATATGAGCAGTAATTTCCGTGACCATTTGTTCATACTTTTTTTGGTAATCTTCTTGCCTTTGGTGTCTGAGCTCTCGGATTTTCTCAACCTGATTTAAATTGTCAGATATTTCTAAGTTTTCAGGCATCATACCTATTAGCAACATTTCTCTGGTTCGACGTTGACGAATTTCTCGCCTGGTCTTAAAACCTCGCCAGAGTTTTTGTATTTTCAAAGCAGCTTCTTTTCCACTTGACTCATCTTGTTCCTCAGATTTTGGCCTGTGAATGGCCCTGTCACTCGTTTCCCGAAGATCTTTAATAAACTGAAATCTCAGTCTTCCTTGCCTAGCTCGTTCGTGTGACTGTGAAAAATTTTTATTTTTATTTTACATTAATATTTTTAATTACAATAAAATAAAAATAATTTGATATAAAAAAAAAAATTTTATTCACCTGAATAATAATGACGGATTCTTCAAACGTTAAGATCCTTTCGATTTTTTCGACAGAACCATCCATCTTCTTTAGCGTGTCTTGAATAAATGTTTTCCTTTCCTGAAAAACATTTTCCCCCTCTCTCTGAAAATAACTTGGCACTTTAATTTCAGCTTCTTGAGGAGTAACATTGTATTTCAATAGGATGTCATCGTAATAACTGTATTCTGACAAATCAATGTCAATTAGCTCGTGTCTCAGTTCCAGAACTCTGCCCAGGACAGAATCTAAAAGTCTTTTTATAAGGATTCGTTTCTGGGGCTGGATCATCTGGTCGTGACAGTCGTTAAGTTTGTTGCAAATCACACAATACTGGACATACAAATCAGCGGTGATGGCGTGAGCCTTTTTGCGGTCTTTCGTCGGTCGAGAATTTTGTACAGTTGTATCGAACTGAATGACATTGTCTAAAAGCTCGTGAATTTGTTTCCAGAGATTGTTGTATAAAATATTTGACATTTTCTTTTCTTCCTCTTGTTTTTTTATTACTGAAACGTTTAAATTTTGCCAATTAAATTGTGAAATCTTTAATTTTTGACAATAAATTTCAATTACATTTACTTGTACAAAATACTGATAAAAAGTTTGATTTAGATTTTATTAATATAATTCATAAGTGATTAATAAATACCTGCCGGGCAGTTGAAATACAACGAATGAATGTGAGGACAAACCTTCAATTGCAGTTATCAAAGTTGCTCAGCAACAACTCAGTTCGTAAAATTAAATCGATATTTGTACAAAATAGTGTCGATTGACAATTTTTGTTTCTTATTAAAATATAGGTTGTTTTATTGAACAAGGAAAACCTGATTATACATTAGTTTATGTAAACATATATGAAGCACATTAAATTTTGTAAATACATAATGCAATATTTAGCATTGCTTATACTATTCAACGAATACTGGATTGATATTGAGAAATTCCAATTAAAGTCAATTAATATAATTTGAAAGTAATAAAATTTATATTACTCACTGTGACATGTTTTAGCAATTGTGATTTTTTTCCCAGTTTCATGAACCTGCAGTTTTGCATTAGCATTTGTATTACTGCACTTATCCGTTTAAAATTATTCAGGGCATATAGCGTAAAGATAACATAAAGCACAATTTGTGCATCACTGAAAAAAATAAAAAACTACATTAGTATTGGATTCAATATTGAAAACAGTTTTAAAGGACAATGATGTACAGTCATTGAAAATAAAGTAAAGATTAAAATAAACATTTTAACTCTTTCCATGTTTACATATTAATGACCTTTAAATGTGTTTTAAGTTTTCAACTTTATCAATTTCGAGAATAAAAAATATTTATTTTCTTCTACTTTTGAATGATGAGCATTTATTATTAAAATCACTGTAATTATCCGAAGTCACGAAATAAAAATTTAAAAATAATGAAAAAAATAGTAGTAGTAGTATCTTTAATGGCTATGAGGTTATATCAGTCTCAACCTCGTATGCCAGTCCTGTAATGAAAAAAATAATGAAACATAAACAGTGAACAAATAAAATAAATACACAATAACACTTCTATCAAATATGAAAACTGACATACTTCACATCCTCAGTGTCAAAAATTAATGAAAAGTAAAATTCATAAATGCCGCGCAAAAGTATCACCAGTAGATGTCACCAGCGAGTTTCGGGCGCTGCGCAACCTTTGCGCGCGGCGGTTGCGCAGTGACCTACCGCGCCGATAGGGTCGAGTCTTTCTTCCTTTACTCGCCGATCCAACATTCCAAAGGCCGGGTCGTTCGTTCAGCTCCTCCGTCGACACTCTACTTTGGTAAGTTCGCCCGCGACGCCACCTTTTAATACGTAAACGCTCCCACACTCGTATGTCCTTTTTACTTTACACTTGAGCGTTTTAGCAAAACGATGACTTCAATCAACGCGATTCTCAATCCCGAGCTCCCGACCCTACCGCGGCCATTTTCCTCGGCCGCGTGACAACCCCGATCATTTCCGCCCGAACAATTACTCCCAGAATCGATTTCCCTCAACCGGATTCCTTTTCGATTTCATCCAAATCCTACGTTTATTGCTTTTGATTTTGAATTGAGTTGTTCCTTTTAAAAATCCAGACATGCGGCTTTAGCGTTTCACGATTACGTAACAGACTCAACGACACGATTTTCTTGCAGGTGATCCCGAGTTCGGAAGCAATCCAAACTAAAATCTTCAACATGTTCGCCTGTGGTCGATTCATCGCCCCCCTCGCCAGGTCCACGGTAAGTCGAGCTCAGACTTGTCTTCAATTGCTGACAACGCGACATTTTTCCTCATCTCTAGGTCTAATCGTAACGAGTTATGTAACAAAATTTTCACTGAGATTTACCCTCGGTGTCGCACGGGCGGATTCAGGTACCGCGATCTTGAGTGCGCCTCGTTCCACGACATTGTTTTCAGTCAGCTTTTTCGGGTCACGGGGTCGCTTCTAATGCTCCGCCCGACACATTTTATCCTCTTCGTTGAAGAGGATTTATTTTATTAAGAATGAGGTCTTGTCTCGATTTAATAATATACATTTTTGTTTATTTATTATTTTAATTATTTACTTTTGCTATTTCAAGTTTAAGTCAAAGTTCATATAGAGTGGAGTTTATGTGATGTAATGAGGTTGGAGAGAGATGTATTTTAACATTACTTGTGCTCATATTCTAGGAATTTTCGAAGCAATGTCGTTGGGATTATGGATTAAAGCAATGATTTTATTTTGAATTGAAAATTTAGATGATAAAAATTTACATTTTAATTTACTTTAAAAATTTATTTTTTGTAATCTTTTAACTTATTAATGTTGGCAATGTTACAGTTGGTCTCCAGCAGCAAGACCTTAGTGCGGCCCATAAGCAGTGCCATGGTCAATAGTCCATTGGCACAGCAGAACCAGCAGCAAACACACATGCCAATCAGACTGGTGAGTGAACACATTTTCTGAAAAGATGCCCCAATTGCATAACGTTTTTCGTTATATAAGTTTAGTTTTCAGACGGGCTAATTATAACAATGGTTTTCGCATCTTCCCTTCAATAAATCACTTTGATTCCAATTACTCATTTTAGTAATTTTTAAATTTCTTAGTTAAGAAACTAGATCACTGTTTAGAACGTTGTTCATATCTAGTTTATGTTTATAAATGATTGATGTTAATATTTCTGTTGACCGGCTTATTAGTTCTTATTACATAATTTTGCTTTATATATTAATGCCAAATAGACTCAATTTTAATTTTATAATTATTTATAAATTTATAACTTTTATAAATCAAGAACAGCATAAGTTTACAATTTCCTAACAAATTTAGTTGTTAAACTTGTTTGTTTTAAGATATAAAATATATTAATGTGAATGATTGATTGTACCTTCAATTCAATAAGTAAATAAAGTTTTGTTAAATAGAAATAATAATTTAGAAAAATATCATTAGATATCAGAATTTTTAAAAATAATCAATTTCATTTATCATTTTGTTTCAGTTACCTGCTGTACGTAATTTCCAAACTAGCACAGTAAGCCGCGATATCGATTCTGCGGCCAAATTCATTGGAGCTGGCGCTGCTACCGTAGGTGTCGCTGGCTCAGGTAAGACATTACTATTGTTATTACTATCAAATTCATTTCATTGCATGAGATTTTACATAATCCCAAAAAAGCTTTATTCATTTTCATTAACCCTAAAACACTCGCACTTTGAAAAAGTATATTTAAATAACAAACTATACAAGATGCTATTTGTTATCCAAAAAGAAAGTAAAAGTAACATGCAGGTGTTTTAGGTTTGACTGATGAAAAGAGAATGTTTAAGAAATAACAATTTTCAAATTTTACTTTTACTATAAAAAAGAAATTAACCATTAATAAACAATTTTCTTGAGTTTAAATGTCTTGAGTTTAAATTTCTTGAGTTTAAATCTAAACTTGAATAGATATTCTGTTGATTATAAGAAAAGCAATTACCAGAAGGTAACGTAAGCAAAACAAATTTAATAAGGAAACTGATACAATATTATTATTATTTTATTTAAAATGTATTTAATTGTATATAATAAATATTGGTATCTTTTTATTTCTTGTAGTGATACTCAACACAGTTATAATATTTTATATGTTGTATTGTTCGATTAAAATAACTGTTCAAGATTTATGATTTTCAGGAGTTGGTATTGGAATAGTGTTTGGTTGTTTAATCATTGGTTTTGCACGCAACCCTTCCCTTAAACAACAAATGTTTGCATATGCCATCTTGGGCTTTGCATTAGTCGAAGCTATTGGATTATTTAGTTTGATGATGGCTTTCCTTCTTTTATTCGCCATATAATCCTTCAATCCTCCATTTCATCCTAAGACCATCATGCATGAGCACATAGTAATAATCAACATCTTTGCACGTTAATCAAGTGACATTCTCACCCATATTCTCATTATTTATACATTTTATACATAATTAATTAATTGTAATGTAATGTAATAAGATTCAAATATCAGTTTTAATAAATTGTTGACAATGGCTGATAGTTGTTGATTCGTATGCGTAATTTCATCCTTTGATTACCTTGGGTGAATGTAACTTTCTAAGGTAAACATTTTTATAGCATGCATGTTTATAATTTAATTAATCACCACACATGTCATTACGGATAATAAATGGTTTGATTAATTGTTTATGGATTAATCAAATCAAATGATTTGAGTTGATTTTCGACTTAACAACTGACTTATTATAGGAGCTGGAATTGGTTCTGTATTCGGTTCCCTGATCATCGGCTACGCCAGGAACCCATCTCTGAAGCAACAGCTGTTTTCATACGCCATCTTGGGTTTCGCCCTGTCCGAGGCCATGGGTCTTTTCTGTCTCATGATGGCTTTCTTACTGCTGTTCGCCTTCTAAGCCACTCATCCTCCATAAGATAATTAATTGATAATAGTTTTAGTGCGTCACTGCCAAGGCAGCGTCTCCTGTACCTCTCGCGATAAGAAGTAAATGAAGGCCAAAACTGTTTTCTTTATGAAATAACAGAGGTCTAGCAGCAGTAACAGCATACAAAAGAAAAACAATTTGCGTCCGAGCCGGGAAAATCGCCCGACATGGACCAGGGGCTTTTCTTTTTTATCGTTGACTGAGGGGGTCTCGCGAGTTCAGACCATTGTTGGAACGACTCAATTGAATTGACGATTAAATTGTAATCTACAACGCATTATAATCCAGTCAAAAATAGCACACGTACGATCATACTCACAACGCTAGTAGACGTTTTGCGAGTAGTACTCCGTTTTGGTATCTCACGTTTTATTTTTACTTTCATTTCTTCTATCTCATAATAAAGTTACTCGGGCGATTTTCATCATTGTTATGCCGTCGCGTACGCACGTTGTTGGCGAGAATATTGTACAGTGGTATCGATTAATAAACATCTCTGTCGTGAGAAATTGGTGGTTCTCTATTTGGCATTATTGTTCCTTTGTATTCTATTTTTATAGATTTCACCAAATCAAAATGAAAATGAAATTGTGTTAAAGTGAATGACAATTTTTTTTTTTTTTTATAAAGTGGACAGATAATAAATGTTGAGATTTTGACTAAATTCAAAATTATTATAACAAATCATTTTCAAAATCAATTAAAAAATCATTCAATTTTAATTAATTGATAATTAATAATTAATTAGTAGTTTATGAACGTCAAATAAACCAGAAGTAATTTATGTGTTGATTTCATTTTTTTTAATATTGTTTTGTGAAGCCTAAAATTTGGCGTAAGGACATATATTTAGCCTTAAATGAGCCTTAAATATGTAAAGAATTCGCTGCTGTCAATTAAATTCTTTCAATCTAATTCTATTCTTATTATATATATTGCACCATTTGAGAAAGAATAAATAAAAAATACAATTTTACAAATTATAAGTACCTAACAAACTAGAACTCGTTCCATTAAGATGAGTCAATGCAATTGCAGAATGTACTTGAGGAATTGAGCTGTATTGATTTATCATTAGGTCTACTTTTACAATGGTATCTATCATCGAAATCATGAACGGTACACTTAAGCTTCGAAGGAATTGCACAGAAACAAATACATTATGTCCATTCAGAAAAATAAGTGACTACTGATATTTTAGTTAAATTCAGGTAATTGTAACATTAAAACTTTTATTACTAAATACTGTAATTAAAAATAAGAAAAATAACAATTTGCTTATTCCAGGTATATTTATGCTTAAGATCAATCTTACTTTTTGAAATCGAAAATTCATCTACTGAAAAACGAGTCCTTTAAGCGTCGCCAGATTTACGTGTCATGAATCTATACCGCAAACTAAGTTCCTTTGATACGATTTTTAAATGCTTCTACTATATCGGTAAACTGCTAGGCTTGTGTCCATTCAGCCTCAACGAGGACCGATCAATCAAAACATCTCTCTTTGGACTTATTTATAATCTTTTGATCAGCATTTTGTACGCGATCGTCGCTGTCATTGTTTCTGTGATTCGTTCAAAACTCAGGTTCCCAAGGAAAACCACCATCGCTCGGATAATGGACTCAATGTCTGCCATCGCTCACAGTGTAACTGTGTTGACAATCTGCTTACACCTTGGCTTTAAGCAACGGGAAGTTGGAAAGCTTATCGCCGATTTGAACAAAAGTAATATCCTGTCAGATTACCAGAAAAGACATTTATTTAAAAAACTTCTCATCAACGTATTCGTCTGCAATGTGTACTATTTTCTATTGGACTTTGCCACAGACTACATATTTTCTTATATGATACAATACTATTTGGAAAAAGTGATCTTCTTGTTCAATTTCTATCAAATAGTTGAGCGCAACTGGATTATTTTTGTTGTACATTTATTTTCCATGATGAAATTGCAGTTCTTCAATATCAATCAACGAATCAATGAGTTGTTGCATGAACATAGAGAACATTATTTCAGGTAGAATTTGATAGATTATTAAATTGAATCAAGTTTTTCTAGCTAAATGAAGCAAAGATCACAATGAGAATGTAATTAATATATTTACTATTGAACTTTTAGTTTTTGATTTTTTTTTCCTTGCAATATTAATGTTTTTCATTAGTGGTGGATTAGTAGTTAATGTTATAACTGTTATTGGCTCCTCTAATTTGGAACTCGAAATTCTACTTTTAATTTATTTAAAAAACTAGAGGTAATTCAATAGAATATTTTCACTTTTACATCTAATGGTAATTTTTCAGCGAAGATTCGTCTGCGTTGGCGAAATTTAGGGCAATTTGTGAGGAGCACAGACGCCTGATTAACATTATAGAAATTAATTTTAAAACCTTCTCCATCACTCTTCTGCTGACCGTCGTAGCTACTTTCATTCAAATTAATACGTACATTTATGCTGTGTACCTATTTCTTGTAACGTCTCAAAAATGGACCATAATTGATATGGGTACATACTTGATTGTACTGATGTGGTGTCTTTGTACCGCACTCGAACTCTTCTTCATTTGCAGCGAGGCTGATTTTTTGAAAAGACAGGTTTCTAATGCAGTTACTGTAATGCCATAAAATATGTTCAATTAAAAAAGCTTTACTTCTAAAAAATGAAAAACAATCTATTCAATTTTTCAGGCTGACAGAACAATAACTTTTCTGAACAATTGGTTGAATTGGCAGAAATCCTACCCAGAAAGAAGTGTGCGTTTTGAGTTAAAAATTGAAAGTACATTTTTATGACTTGTTAATTTTGTTATGAAACTTGTTCCAGACAAAGAAAATTTTGATGTCTTCGTTTTCGAATCGAAAACTTGAATTGTCAATGTGCGGATTCTTTAATTTAGACTTGGCGTTATTTGTAAATGCAAGTATAATTTAGTTATAAAATGGTTATTTATTACTTATATTACTAAAATAAGATAATAATATTAAAATTTATTAAACTTTTTAGATAACTGAGACGACTATTATGTACCAAATTTTTATAATACAACTTGAACCTGAATATTAACATTATGAACATCGATAGCTTGTAAAAAAATGAATAAAAGATAAGTATTATTAACTAACCATTCAATCAGTCATTAAAACTTGTTCAAGCAATCCAATTGTAAGTTTTGATAACTCATTTGTAAAATGAAAACCATTCAATTAAGTTTAGCCAATTCAATTACAAGAGCACTAGAAATTTAAGTGATATTGATTTGTTAATGTGTATGTTTGACGTCGAATTAGAGTAGAGTTGTTAGTACTAATTGTATGAATATTAGATTTTTATAGCCTTCAAAATTTTCTCTGCCGCAAAAATTAACTGAATAGTTGTGTTAGACTGTACCAGATTTATTAGTTCTGTAATTGTTAGAGTTCATGTGAAATTCATTTATCTGTTTTATAATAACGAGATCAATAATTAAAGTTTCAATTTTTGTGAAATAAATGAAGATTTTTTGTAAAAAGGCAAGCGGAGTTGCAACACACAATGGTAAGATATTTAATTGATTTTCAATTAACATGTATAAGTTTTAACTCGTATTTTTCTGTTTTTATTTGTTGAATTTTTAAAGAATCTGCGGAAGAAAATGCTTACTCTGTCCTGGAAACTATGGCACATTTTTGGCAATTCAGTGGACTTTTTGGAATTAAATTGAAGAAAGTAAATGGAATAGAAACTTATGTTATATGCAAAAGTCTAATTGCCTACAATTATATTTTGTTTACTACATTGATTAGCTTGATTACTGCGGAAATGGTTCAAAATTATGCCGCAGATCGGTGAGAAAAATCTTCTATCAACTTTAAAATTGACTTTGAATACGAAAATCGCAAATAATTGTTAAGTAGAAATTTATTTTTATTTTCTTTGATGCTAAATGTATTACTGTGAACACATTATTGTTTTCTGATGTAAAATTAATTTTTTAGACATCATAAAATTAATTTGCTCGATGTAAATGTCATTCTTCAGAATTCTTTATATATGATAGCTATTACTGACTCTGTCTTTTTAAGGACTACTCAATTACACGAGGTGATTGAAATAAACTATTTTTAATATTGAATTGAATTCGTAATATCCTCGTTGAAAATTATTCAAATTCTTTTAAAATAAAATGTCTGAATTTGATTTTAATTCTTTGTATAATTTGTATAATTTATAATTTACAATAGTGAACAAGTACAGTAATTGTTTTCAATAAGTTCGCAGAAATCATAAACGATATAGGAAAATGTGAATCGTATATGAAAAGTTTGCACTTCAAAATCACGTTTAAATGTAAGAAATTGAAGATAATCTCTCTAACATTTTTGCTCACGGTTGTGACTGTAGAATTTTACTCTATGTCAGAGCATTATTTAGCATTCGTGAGGTTCGTTAAAGTGCTATTACGTCCAAATTGCCTTTTCCCTTTTACAAACACTTCATTAATCTAAAATACTTTGAATTCTGATTCAGATCGCAAGACAATTATAGCATAAAATTTTCTTTCTTATATTACATTTGCTGGCTAATATTGTTGACAGTGAATATATTGAACATATCTTTGTTTGCAACAATTGTAGTAATCATGGGAAAAATGTTTCAAGCGTTTAATGATAAGCTAAACAATTTTATGGACACTTATCTCGAGGTTTGTATCGTGTTTACTGACATTCAAGTTATTTCTTAATTATTTATTATACAATTAATTGAAAAAAATTCTTTATCAAAAGTTTCATCATTGTAAAAAGATATGATTTTTACATCAGGGAAACATCAACGTTGATATTTCGACGGAAACTATTCGCATCATGGCGAAAATCCATTACGATTTATGCTCCATTGCAAAACGTGTAAATCAAAAGTTTGTTTTCAATATGGTTGGTAATGAGCATATTAAGTATTTATTCTTACCTAACACTTAAAAAAAAGTTCGAGTTTTGTTTTATATATAAATAATCTAATTTATATTTTTTTTTTTCTTTTAGATCGTATTTACATTAGCAAACTTTTCAATTGTTACACTTTGCTTCTATTACATTTTCTCACAATTGCAAACAAAAACGCCACTGCTATCTTTTGTATATCTCTGCTTGCACAGGATATTGGTGAATTGTTTGCCGATGATATTATTTATTCGAATTTGTGATTGGACTCGTCGCCAGGTACTTTGTAGTAATGATTCCAATCAACTTTATTAAATTGTTATAGCAAAAGAAAGCTTGTGTAAAGTACAAATAATATATTTCAAATGTTGCAGGCATCATATACTTTGGAAATATTGAATGAAATGCAAATGAAGGATACCAAGTTGATTTTGCAAGAAATTGTAAGTGAAATAAATAAAAATTCAAAATGTTTACAACTTTAAATTAAAAAGTTTCTTTGTAATGTATTAGCACTTAAAAAAAAATTGTTTTTGAATAATACATTGTGTTTCAAGGATGAGTATTCCAAAGTAGTGAAAGTCAATATAGCGATCGACAAGCACATTCAATTGTATTAGCGTTATTCTGGTAAAAAATAATGTAAGAATAATGTTGCCTTGCAAAGAAACACCTCAAACATGTGTATTAGTTTAATATCAAATGAACGTGATCTTTAATTTTACAGATTTACATTTTCACTATGCAGTGGTCTCATCAGAAAGTTGACTTCACTGCCTATGAACTGTTTCCAATAGATTCATCTCACCTTCAAACGGTAATATATTATAAAATTGAAATTAAAAAAAAAAAAAGAAAAACAATCAAAATCTATAAATATATGTTATAGATGGCAGGGGTCATTACGACATATTTAGTGATATTGATGCAACTATCGCCACCCATTGGTTTTCAATAATTTTTGTTAAAATAGACTTTTACCTACAAATTCCAAGTCGTTGTTCATTTAAAATGACATTGAAACACTCTTTATTCAATAAGCACTCTTCATAAAGTTAACAGTAATTTACAACTGATGGCATTCGTGTGCATTTTTATAATTAAAAATTGTGAAAATAATTAGTTATTATTATTGACTTTACCCGTTAACTCAAATACATTGACCATTCGACGACTATCAGTTTCATCAAGTGTTCTCTAGGTATAATACCAAGTCGATTCCTGAATGTTTTCAAGTTTGTTTCATATCAACATCAGTTCAGATGTAAAAAAGAAATAGAACAAGTAAAATCAATGGAGTATTCTATTTATTTTATTTGTTTTTTTTTTTTTTTTTATTTGTTAAAAATTGTAAATGTTTTTATGCTATTGGATAATAAATGAGAAAGAAGATAAGATATGAATAAAAGAAGTGTCAATGAGGTAATTTTAAAACTGATGTTACGAAACAGAATGGCATTGAAGAAATCGAAATGGAAGTCACCCAAAAAATGTAAGTTGATTAATATGAAATCAATTAAAAAGGCTTGCAAATTTGTTTCGTTGATTGAGAAATGAAATTTTTAACAGAAATTTTAACATTTTTAAAAGATTTAAAATTAATTAAATCTTGTAATTTAAATATTTTTTATTGATTTGTTTTTGATACATAAAATTAATTTTGATTATTGTCAGATTAAATATAAATAAATAATTTCAATATTTCAAAATTTTAATGTCATTCACATTTAAATAGGTCGAAAATCAATCACCGAAGAATTGAATTCAATTATTAAATCCACGGTGTTTCTTTGCAAAATATTTGGAATATTTCCGGTAAAAGTGGAACAAATGGACGGATACAAAAAGTACAAGTTCCATTACTGGATAACCCTTTTCGGGATTATTTTGTTTATCGCGTGTTTATTTATGACAATTTCCGAAACTTATTCAGTCAGCAGACCATTCCAGTAAGTTAGCCCAGTTAATGATTATTATTATTATTAATTAAATTTATAATGTAATTACTTTTTTTTTAGTTTACAGGAATTTTCATTGCTCAATATCAATGTTAAATTACAACAAATATCATTTTTTATTTGCTTTGTCGATGCGGTTTGCATTAGAGGAATATCGATCAAAAAGGTGATAGATATAAATAAGTACACAATGTCAATTATGTACTTACAACATTGATTAATGTGATCTTTTAAATATTATTCACAGTTTACAAGAATCTTTAAAAAAATTGACGTAGAGTGTAAAGTATTTGAAAGATTGGGATATTGTTTGAATAGTGGAAAGAAAAAGTTGAGGATAAGTTTTTTCGTGTATTTTTATATTGTGGCGCTATTACTTTTTCATTTATATGAAATGAATGTTGTAACTGGTTTAATTTATAGGTTTGTATAATAAACGATTATTTTAATCATTATTCCAATTTTTTTTGTACAATCATTTATTATTTATTCTCATAAGGAATTAAAATTTTGTAATCATTTAATGAAAAAACAGTTACATTTGTTATAGCTGTATATCCTTGTTTTTATTTTATAAATTAAAATGGAACATTTGTCATCAGATATTTTGTTCAAATCATCAACGATATAACTTTTTTTATAGAATCAAATGTTACAGTAAAATTACTTACTATTAGTGAGAAAAATGTAATTCTATTAAATTAATGATCTCATGCAAGAATAAGTTAAGTCATTATACATGCGTGAAATAAACTTTTTCTTTATACTGTTAAATTCAATTTCAAACTTACTTAAAGTGTATTACTATATTTTAATAGGAAAAATAACGATGCCGAAGTTGACTCAATTTTGAGGAACAACGTAATCACTCACATTTTGTACTGGGTAATTTTAACGGTGGCTTACATGCTTAATTTATCATTATTTTCGAGTCTCGTATACATTGTGGGAGTTATGTTTCAAACTCTGAATGAAGAACTGAATTCTTTGGTGATAAAATCGAAATTGTCAAATCCTCAGGTATAATGTAATTACTTTTACATATGTCTGTTAAATAAATATGTATTATTCAACATTTAATTTCAGGACACATGCACTTTGAGTGTAAAAGTTTCTGAGATATGTAAAATCCATTTTGACATTTGTAACATTTCAAAGCTCGTCAATTCAAATTTTTTAGTGACTTTAGTAAGTTTTAATACATTTATAACATCATTTTGAAAAAAATTACTTTTCAACATTCGATAGTGGCTCTACTTTACACAATACTTACTGAAATATAAATTTTCCGACCTTATTTGTAATAACTGTTTCCCTTATGCAAATTTAAAAAAATTAATTGATTTTAATATTATGTTATTTTAGGTTGCAACTACAGTGACAAATTTCATAATTCTGACTTTATGTTGTTATTACATATTTATGGAGTTTCAAAAAAAGAAAATGAATTGCTACTTTTTAGTAATTTATATCGAGTGGATTTTTATTAATAGTTTACCTTTCACTCTGGCAATATTCGTTTGCGATTGGACTCGTAATCACGTGATCACTGCTCAAAAACTGATTCACAGGATTGAAATCAAAGAAGAGGATGTACTCCTTCATGAAACTGCAAGTGACAACCATTAGACAAAATTCAATTTTAATTTGCAGGCGATGATATGTATTTCTTTTTCAGATACGATCATTTTCAATGCAAATGTTTCATCAAAACGTTGTTTTTACCGTTTATGGTTTATTCGATTTCGATGTTACCCTTCTTCGTTCGGTAAATTATTGAATTATATTAATCGGTTATACTGAAACATAGTAATTAAAGTATGGTAGTAACTAAAATTTTTAGTGTTGATTTTAATCATTAAATGCAATCTTCGGTAATTTCTTCACTGATATATATTTTTTTTTTTTTAATACATTTTAATTAGTAAATATATTTTTCTTTTTATTATCAATGATATCTTTTATTGATTTCAGATTGTGGGAGTGATAACCACTTATTTAGTTATACTTATACAATTCCAACCTAATACAGGGTTTCAAGAATTATGATCAAAACTTTTCAAAAAACACTTATGCAATTCCATCCGATTTAGTGATCGTCTTGGAAGTAATTTTATTTACTGAATAGGTTAAAAAGTATAAACTTAAATCAATTGTGATTCAAGTAATAGTAATTTAATAAATATATGCTTTGAATACTTACCGGAATCTGTACAACATCGAAGTTGCTTTTAGGAAAGAAGGAAAGAAAAACGAGTTTGTTTGGTGCCCTTGAAATTATAAAAGTGAACATCTTTTAATACTTTCAATTAAAAAAAAGATAACATTTTGTATTGAAGAAGGATGATTTTATGTAAATGTTACGTATTCTGTCCTTTTTCAAAGCAAAACATTATTGGTAACTGAAGACACTACTTGTTTTGTTACTGGCGTTTATTTGGATGCTTCTTTTTATTGCTTTAGTAAACATAAACAACACTGTTACACTTTGTCAATCAACAAGTAAACAAACGACGTATTCTGTTTAAAAAAAGGAAAAGAAAAGACTGATTTCACAAAAAAAAAAAATAAAATAAATAAAATTAATTTCAGAAATCTGAACAGTAATTATGGCGTCTAAGATTGATGTATCATCGCAGTTAGATGAAATGAAATTAAGGACAATAATGATGCAAACAGAGCTACTGAAATTAAGAGGTTAGCGTTTGTTTTGTTTGTTTTATATATTTACAAAAATTATTTTATGTTTGTTATTTATAATATAATATAAAAAAAAACATATCGTAATATCTACATTTTTTTACATTTTTCAGAAGAACTCAAAAACATGCAGTTGGATATAATGAATATTTATAAACCCAAACTTTTGAAAATTATTACAGACACTCATCAATCATCTAACAATTCAGAAAATGCGTCGAAAAATTGACAAACCACACAATTTTTATTTTATGGTAAGTTAAGTTGAAAGAAAAATGACACCTGATTCACTTGAAATAATAATAAATTTATTTTCTTCAATTCATAAATTAAAGTTCAATAAATATTTTAAAGTAAGCGTTTTATTACTATAAATTCACGACGTATATCACACCAATTGATTAATTTTGACTCATCAAATTTCAACATGAATTTTTTTATGCGATTACATTAACGTTTATTGGATACTTCTTTTTTTTCTATCCAAAGACAATACAATTATATATATATATTTTTTTATATAACACAAATACACATTCAATAAGTTATATATATTTTTCTATACATTATTAGTATGTCTTATGATATCCACCTGAACTTAACGTAATAATTGTGCAATGAGTTATTATTTGTTTAATAAGCATCGACCAAATACAGTTAATTCTTATTTCTAGTAAAATGATCTTAAAATAAATAAATACAAGTTTTGCTGTTAATGAAATAACAATTCATAATTGACAACGACAAAAGGTCATTGTTTTAGTTGCATAAAAATATATTTATTTCATACACCTGTTGATCATATTTATGTTGTGTCTAAAAATTCGTGAATCTTGCATTTATTACAGGTACTAGGAAGAGATAAATTGTTATTGTCTATATGGCGAAAACGTAAATTGTAACAAATTTGAATACTTCAAAATAATGTGCATTCACACATATCTAAAATTAGTGCCATTCTGAAACAATGTATAATTAAGTTAATTGTTCGTTAAAAAAAATACAATAATAAAGTTAACATTTTTTCTTATGGATTATTTGAATGTAAATTTAAATTAATAAAGTTACTTCGTTTTGTTAGAATATATAATGAATATACCTTTTATATTAATATGCAAAATAATTTTAAATGTTTAACTTATAAGTTTCTTCCATATAAGTGAAATAATTTTGATTCAATTAACAGTAACACTTAACAATATCTTAAATATATATTTTTAAATATCTTATTCTTTTTTGATTATTTCTTTAAAATATATTTGTGATATATTTATGTTTTAGATTACATCACACATTTAGGATATTGATTCATGATAAGTATAATGTTGGAAATGGTTCACATTTTGCACATCGGTCTAAAAAAAGATTGTAATCATCAAGTTTCATGTTTCTCAAAATAAATAGTCAAATTTATCAACTTTCTTCATGCAAAATATGATATTTCCTTAACCGTGTAAGATATGAATATCTTATTATAATCATGTACTTTAGTAAAAATTATTTAGTGAAATTTAATTATTTGTAAGTCAAAAATATATAATAATACAGATTAGGATTGTTCTTTTGAGATACAGTAATTTTGTTTATTGAAAATTGTAAAAAAATGTATTAAAGTTAAGTGGAATCATCTAAATAGTCCGTTACATAATTTTCATCAAGTTTTCAATAAATAGTAATCACCCAGTATCCAAAAATCAATTAATTCAAATTTTTTTTTTTAATTCTATTTTGTTTTACAAATGAATTCAAAAATTATATATTAAAACAAGATGTGTTGAAAATCATGATAAACAAATAATGAATTTGAATTTTCAGTTACTTAAAATAGAATTGGTTTATAACTTTAAATATTGCAAGTAGTCAATTTAATATAAACTTGATTCAGTGTGTTATAACATGCAATGTAAAATTATTAAATACGTAGATATTATTCATAACAAAATAAAAAAAATTGCAAAATTTACAATCTAAGTTCAATTTTATTTAGTTGATTTTGAAATACTGCGCATAATACATTTGTATTAAATGTTTAATATATAATTCTCTGTCTATGCCTCTCCAAGTTTCTTGTTCATGTTTTATACATAAATGTACTTTTTATTATTAATATTATTATTAGTTTTATTTCTTTAAATTCAACGAAATTGGTCTTTCTGTTCGAGTTAAACATCACTTATAATTAAAGCAAACGTTACATTGAAATTTGTCAGTCAATTATTACCCCAGGGTGAAGGTACAATTTATAGCCGCCTCTCGAGTTCGTCTTAACGCCACTTTAGTGTCGCATTCCTTCTGCAATTGTTATAAAAATATTTGTTTGTCTCGCTCATTGTGACAAAATTAAACTTAACAAATATTAGAATAATGAAACGTATTAAAATAATTATGTGATATAAAAAATCTGGCACATTGGTTCACACAAACATAGCAACAGATTCAAACTAAAAACGGACAAATTAAGTTATTCAATTACGTTGAAACAACCAATTTAACGGGTAATAATTGTTAGAATTAAAAAATTGTTGTAACTGAAGTATAGTTAGTTTTGTAAATGTTCAGAATTTTTTGCAATTGAATTTTATATATATTCAATTATTTAAAAATAATGTAATTGAATAATAGATATTGTCCATTATTAATTTGAATAAATACATGCAAAGCGCGTCAATCATAACAGTCAATTTTGTTACACTTGTTTGTTTGAGGAAAGGTATTTAATAAAGAGACCACGTGTTGATACTGAATGTATTATGTTAAAATAACCGTTCATTAGTACATAAAATTATTAAATACATTTTTGTAGATTTACAAAACAATCTTGAGTTTCTATTTGTTCAATGAAAAACAAAAATCGAAGAGGCTTTTTTTGCAATTTATCTGTACTATATTCTTTGTTATTCATTTAGTTTTTAAATTAATATTTTTTTGTATTTGAATTATAAATTGCTTGTAAAGTAACACCTGTTTGTGCTTTTCTGTTTAAAAATATGATTCGTTGTGTAAATTTACTGAAAAATTGAATGCGTAAATAGCAATTCATCTTTGCGCATGCATTATGGTGCGTTAATTCATATTCAAAGCATCCAACGAGTAACATCGATATATACAATTTAAAAATTTATTTAGACTCTGAAATCATCTTGGACAAAAAATATCTCGCGAAAGTATAGGGTTGCGAAATTCGCTTATATATCGAACCTGCATTTTAGGAAATAGTCACAGCAACAAGTTTGATTCATTTTTCATCCAAGTTGAAGGATAAAGTTTACAATTGTTTGTAATATTTATGTGTTTGATTGTGCATAATAATAATTAGTTGTATAAAAATAAAGTAAAACGAACAGTTCAGTTGCAAAATTATTTAAAAAATTTAGTTAATTAACTGTGGTTAAATAACATGGTGGGATTATCTTAAAAATTTAAATGGAATATGTTGTAATTTATAATACCACATCTAAATTAAAACATTACAAAAATAAATCTATTTGATTGAGAGATAAGTAAAAAATATTTTAATCTTTGGTTTTATCAAATTTTCCGATCAGTGTTACAAAATAATAAATATAATGATATTGCACTCTAAAAATTAGTAACATCTGTAGCAACTTATTCTACAGCTAATTAGACACTTGCTTTATATTAAAATATTCAGTTGCAGCTTGATTTTTATTATAAGTTCAAAAATTCAGCCCATTCCACCCTGAGTTATTTTATTTCTTTCTTTGTGTCTCTTTCTTTTTTTTTGTTTTTTTTTTTTGTTTTTTTTTAATTTTTTCAATTTGTTTTTTAGGGAATTAAGGGTAAACATCGGATTGTGGGATTTGGCGGCGAAAATTATAATTGATTAACTTGTCTCGTTTTTTATTTAAATTGATATTTGTTTCTTTATTATATCTACAACCCCATGAGTCTTATTTAAATATCCTTTACCATTTTCCGCTTTGATAAAAAAAATTATAAATTAATAAATAAAAGATTCATTAATAGGTCGTAATGTGCTATAAAG
>JABFOV010000770.1:0-32079 GCA_022817685.1 Aradophagus sp. ZL-2020
ATTGAAATATATATATATATATATATATATAGATATATATATATATATATATATATATATATATATATCGAAACAATATATTAAGTGTTATTATTAAAATAAATGAAAGTGATGAATAAAAACTTAATTAGAATTTGATTTTGTTTTCAGCGATACCATGAATAATAAAGGTGCCTTTGTTAAGATCAGTGGAAAGACTTTACAACCCAAGCGTTTTGTTCAGTTTACAGCTGTGGTAAGTTCTAACACAATCAAACAAAACCATAAGAAATTATTAGAATTATCATTTCAATATAGAATATTATTTTTATCATTGATATTTTTTTTTCAGCCTCATCCAAATGTAAAACCAATGGCATATGCTAATGGTCTTATGAGATATATGTTTTAAGATAAGAGTTAAGGAGTTTTTATGAGACAATTTGAGTGAAATGGAAAATGAATTAAATAAAACATAAAAAATTACTGAAATAATAATTAAAGAAAATGAAAAATAATAATAGTAATAATAATAATAGCGATAATAATAGGGGCGATGTCATTAATAATCGCAGTGTTGCGTTAATGATCACACCATTGAAAACTAGGTTTTCATCTTTTTACATCATAACAATATTGAATGAAGTAACAATAACGTGCCCCTAAAACCAAGCGACGAGTAATCTCAATTAAAAGTGAAGCAATCAAAAATCTGAGCAAAGAATTGAATGTAAATTAAAATTGCGTACCAAAAGGCAAATAGTTTTAATGGGTGCAAATGTGGAATAAATCAAGTTGATCGAGCGAAAATTATATTAATTTCGCGCTCCAAGTTCAATTGATTTTATCAATTGAATGTTTCAGGTTATTTACACATGTTGATCATTGTATGTAAATAAAATTATTGCAATGAAATGAAATCATGCTTGCCTTTTAATCAAATGTGTTTTGTCTACATTTTGCACCCTCGACTTTGGCTGCGCTCGTCATCAAAGATTACATTTACAAAACTTATTTTAAAAATGATTAACACAAAAATTAATAAATAAAACTTTTAATGTACATAAATTATTTTAATATTAATACAAATTCCATGCAAAGTAATTTGACTTTAGAAACTAACAGTGTTTACAAAATTAAAATGGTATCTACAATGGGATTCGCAGAATTGGCTGTATTTACAATAACTGTTGCTATATGATATCGACTTTTTGAAAAAGAAATTTATCTACTTTGGATAAATTGGATTTTTATATTAACATTTTCAAATATTCGACTATGTGAAAAAATAATAAACAAAATACTAAAAAATGTCAGCTTGTGGTCTTCCATTGTGGTTCTAAAGGTATGTATTAACACTAAATGTAAGCGTGTGTAATAATAATATATTTTGCATTAAGGGAATTTAAAACAACAATTTTTATATATAATTTATTTTAATCGAAACGTAATCAAACTTTTTTTATAATGTTTGAACTAAATTCTGCTCATCCCAGGAAACACATCATTATGAATAATCATAAATTCTTTGATGAACGACAGTAGTCAATTACTAGATGAAAATTATATTATAGAACTTGAATGCAAATATGTATGTAGAAAAATAATGTCCCGCAAATCACATACACTACATAACGTTGTGATTACTTTTTTACAATAAGATTTGTGATAATCGGGATGTGACGATTTTATCTAACATAAACTTTCCTCATCAATTTTGTTAGTTTTGTTAGCTAATAAATGAAACATTTAAAACATATAAGAAATTGTCATTTTTAAAATTCACTACCACAAATATAAATCACATCCTACATTCAAAAAGTAACCATATATTACATATTTAGCATTAATTTTTGCACTCATAAAAACAAAGATTTAACAAAAGAATTAGACTTCATTTTTCAGATTTATTTTTATTTACTTAAATTATCTTTATATTCACCATTGGAAATATATACTTTAATTTTTATATAAATGTATAATTAACTTTTCATTTAAAACTTACATTCATTTAATTGCCAAGTGTCTTGATAATCTTGCCACAAATTTCCATCGGTAAATTGTTTCGATTATTATAATCGACTTTTATAATGCTATTCATTGGATTTTGTCGAAGTTGATCAAAAAATGCAGCATGACGTTGTGGAATTTTTTCAGCCAAAGGAATCGTAGCTACGATACAAGGGACATTTGGCTGTTTTGCAATGAGCAATTCTTTCATTGCTGCCAAAAAGTTGTTGCTAAACAATTCCATTTTTCCAATTTCATCTATTATTAAGATTTGCTGTAAAAACATTTAAAAAAATATATATAAGAAAAATAATAATTTTAAATGATAAAATTCTTTAAAATAATTTACAAAATTTTTGTCTGCAAGTAAAATATTATTTTACCGTGTTACAACATAAAGTTGGTAAGGCCACTTGGTCTACGTTCTCAGTGAAGACGTGATAATTTCCGATTTTATGTTTCTGAAATTCTTTTGCTTCCAGGACATCTCTGTTTAATAAATTTTATAGATTAATAATCTATATTTTTCATAAATATACTAGATAATTATATAAAAGTAAATAATGGTACCAACCCGATGCGTGCTAAAGGAGCACGATTTTCCGAGTCTTTGATGTCTACAATGTCAAAACCAATGCGCTTGCGAGAAGCATTTCTAACTTCTTCTGTGTAAAATCCATGAAGAGTATAATTTTGTAATGATGTTGATGAAGCAACTTGCTTGCAAATAGTGGTTTTGCCAATTCCTACAAAATATTAAAAATTAGTATAAACAAATATAGTTATTAAAGTAAGTATATATTGTTTTTTTTTTTTTTTATGGAAATTTAACAATTACATAATTAATAATTGTATTGATTTGTGGTGAAAATTTGAAACGATTGATTTCAAATAAAAGATTCAAAACAATTTGGTAAGTCAGATCAATTATTTTCAAATCAACCATTTCCTAGCTTGTTACCGCGCCTCTTAAAAACGACTGACAACCAAGGGTGATTCTTTGATAGGGGAACCATGGGCACCATGATTTTCTTATAATTTGTTGACATCTTAATTACAACCGAAATCAAATGAACGTTCATCATAAGAATACAAACTGTCAAGTATAAACTAACTATACAAAATTGTAAAAAATATTAAAATTAATACCAAAAACCTCTCCAATTATCATATACAATGGTTGACGCGATTTTTGGTTTACTATTCATAATTATCAAACAAAAATAAAAGTAAAATAAAATCCACATCGAAATACCCTCATTGTCATAAAACAAAAAAAATTCTAAGTACTTTCCTTCCCTTAAAAAAACTATCTTAAAATTCTTTGTCGACGAGCCAAAAGTATAAACTGAATCATAATAATTAACGTAACAACGACAAACCAAAGAATACAGAAATAACTTCCAAAAGTCCCAAGTGCCCTCGCGCTCCCGAAAACCCCCTCTGAAATCCGCCCTTGTCGTCTGTTTGACAGATACTCACCAGGCGGCCCGGTCAGCAGAAGCCTCATCGTTTCGCGTGGCGGCGCCACCGATCACCGTCACTTACAGTCACTTGGTCGTCGAGAAGCACTAAACAATCGGCCGCCAGTGGAAAGCCAGGTCGCAAATCGACGGAGCCGAAATTCGCAGTTGTCCGCGACTCCTGGCCGCCGTGTCGTTCAACCTTCCCAACCTCGACCCGCCGGTCCAGGAGAGCTTGAAAAGTCGCTGGGAAATTGTCCGCGCGACCTAACCTTCGCGGTCTTACGGTGGCCACGGCGTTCGATCAGCTGATCCCGCTTTCACGTTGACGCGAGGCATGCGCTCAGGTGGCGCGGTAGGGCTCGCCAGCA
The DNA here is from genome assembly GCA_022817685.1 of Aradophagus sp. ZL-2020. NCBI lineage: Eukaryota > Metazoa > Arthropoda > Insecta > Hymenoptera > Scelionidae > Aradophagus > Aradophagus sp. ZL-2020. The sequence continues at coordinate 3,824 of JABFOV010000770.1, forward strand.
GCGATTGTTGAGCCGCGGTTCCCTGCATGGACGCGCCACGGGCTTGAATTTTTCGCATTATGGCCCGCCCGTCCAACTGCAGCCCGCTACCCTGCGTCATTAACCGACAAATCGACGACCGGGTCGACCACTGCAAGCGGCTCGTCAACGCGAGGTTAAACGACTCGCGGAACCTCTTCAGGAAGGATCTGCTCTCGCATTATGGTTGCGTCAACGCGATCGAGTTCTCCAGCCAGGGCGACCTCCTCATCTCCGGTAGGCCTTACTTTAATTTCTTGTCCCTTGCTTTGTGACCAGTGCTCTCCCCCTGTCTCCCCACCCCTCGCTCAGTTCCAATTAGTCTGTGGATTAGAAAAAAAAAAGGTTTGTTTTGAAATGTATATGTAGTGTAATTGCGTCTTATGTGTTACTATAGAATTGAAGTTAAAGAATTGAAGAAAAGTTTGACCAATGAAACTGATGAGTTTTAGATGCGAAAGAAGTTGATTGGTTGGAACTTTTGTTTATTCTGTGTACTTTTTTGAAATTTATGTATGGCGATTGTTGCTTATTTGTTTATGTTGTTTTTTTATTGAACGAGTAGTGTGAAAAAAAGGCTTGTGATATTAAAACGCAAATATATTGATGGAATTCTATTAGTGAACAAAAATTCAATGTCATACAATTTACTGCATTAAAGAGTGATTAATTTTGCGTAAGTGGATTTGTATGTTTGAATTTGACAATAAATGAACATTTATATTTTATGATAGGTTGTTTAATTATGTTGAATTATTTTTTTCCTTTACTAATGTACGTTCAAAACTAAAGTTGAGATTTACAATTTTACCAAAGAAATTGCCAAATGTCAATGTAAATAGTCGGCAGTTTAAATTAAATATAATTTAATAATATGTATACTTTATAAATTCACAAACTTTTTTTACAATGGACAAAGGTGTTTACATTTTTTAGTTAGCAACAATGGTAATATGCGTAAATATTATGTACAGGAAGTTCCGTATTTACATAATAGACAAGTTTGAAGTTAGACAAATTGTCATACAAAAATTTTTTTTGAAAATTTCTATAATAATAATACATCAATACATTTGAACTTAGAAAAATTATTGTACAATTTGTCTTTATTGAAGAAACTGACAAAACACTACATAAAATAATAAAAGTTTGGTGAAGTAGTCAATAAACATTAGTATTGCTATATTTCTGTTAAAATAAAGAGATTTTACAACAAAAACAGATTTTTTTTTATGACAATTTGTCTTACTTCAAACCCGTATAATATGTACGTACAAAACTTCCTGTGCATATAGGAAATACAATTTAAATGAGTGGTCATTCATTGGTGCTTTTACGCTATATTTGGAAAAAAATTCAGTTGAGTAGGTGTACGAAGTAAAGAAAATCAGTAAATGAAATTGTTATGTATGTGAAATGCAACAATCTCATAGGCTACATTTAAATGTTTAACTTCAACTTTACAGTTTATATACTATAAATTTACAAAGTTTTTATAGCGTCATTCTAATTTTAATACAAATTCTTGTTTTTTATATTTTGTAACAAATTAATTTCAAAGTTTAAAATAGTCAATTTTTATGTATTTATTGTATATGAAATAAGTTGAAATTAGTGTACATATTTTTAAAGTCCACTTCATTACAAAACCTTTGATAATTTTTTTAATATAATTGTTAAAACATTAATAATGGATTAAATCATAATCAAATATTAATAAGCTGCAAAAAGTCGTTCAAAATAGTTGTTCTTCTTCGACTGTAATGTATATTTTTTTTTATAAAGATTAAAAAAAAAATTGGTTTACTTATTAAATTTTAAAATAGTATTAGATAATTTTTTGTTTGCCTTTTGTATCTGTAATTCTCAATATTCGGAGCAGTAATCTGGTGAATTCAATTCTTTTATAATTTCTGCTGGTATTATTATTATTGTTATTATTTTAATCAGTAGAAATGTTTTAATTTTTGACTTTTCTTTTTAAGATGCAAATAGTCACTGCTGACGAAATAACTTATTATAAGAAATCATCAAAAAACAAATGTTCTAAACATACTTTAACTATAACATAATTTGTTTATAGTACAACAATGTAATAATTATCTTTTAACATTTAGATTAAAACACCTAACATTTAGATACAGACACCTTTAATATGATCTTATTTAATATAAAAAACAAATTACTATAAAATACTTTTTTTATATCACTCTGTTTATGAAACATTATTGAATTTTCTTTTTTTTTTCTTTTTGTGAAACACATTAATCACTTTAGCTTAAAGTGAAAGGTAAATTTAAGGTTAGCTTCTTTTCGTTGATCATCTGCTTCGGCAATTCGATATTGTAACATTTTCAGAGTCAAGAAATTGACGTTAGTCGTATCTACATTCTGCCCCTTTTTTCCTTTCATTTTATTTCTTTTAAGTTTGTTTTCCTTGCTCTTTTTATTGAATACATTTGGACTTTTCAGAGCAAACTTTTTAGAATTGCTTAGCTACTTTGGCAAATTTTAATTCTTTCGTTTATATAAGCTCACTTCTTGATGTAGTTATTATTATGTTTCAAATTAATTTTATTTTTAAACCTTTTATTTTACTTTTACTGACTACATTCAGCATTTTTATATTTAATATTAAAATATTATTTATTTATACATTATTATAACTTGTATATTCGTTTATTTTTATTATTTTTTTTTCTTTAAAAGAAATGTTTATCATTGCTTGATAAAAAATAATATTCATAGCAATTTTAATTATAAACTTTCAAAAGTTATTTTAAAAGTAAAAATAAACATATTGCTACTGTTTGTGAAATATTTTTAATCAAAATCAATGCTTGCATTATAATTCACGCAGGATTTATTTCTTATCAGTATCTCTAGTGATATTGAATCCAATGACATTCAAAATCAAAATATTTTTATCTATTTTTATTGAATTTATTAAACATTGTAGTATTTTTCATTTTTTTATAATATTAAGTTATAATCTTGTGAATAAATTGCTGTAATAATGCAAAACTTGTTTTCTGTTTTATTTTTAGGGGGAGACGACAGAAGAGTATTGTTATGGAAGGTGGAACAAGCCATTCAAGATATCGGAAAGCCAGCTATAATGAGGGCTCAACATGACAGTAATATTTTTTGCCTGGGTTACGACAGCAGTAAGACAAAAATTTTCTCAGCTGGAAATGACGATCAAGTAATCGTCCATGACCTACGAAAGTAAGATCTTTTAATAGGACTCACTTTTAAATATTTATAAATTAGATTAATTTCATAGTTAAAAAAAGTTAATGAATAAATATATTTGAATATGCAAAATAAAATTGTATTGAAGTATGGAAAGTAAAAACTTTTTTTTTTCTTGGTAATGCAAAGTAATGTAAAAATACTGGCAATATACTGGAAATATCCTAAACTCAATTTCTTTGTTAAAATAAATACTCTCATATGCGCATAATATTGTATGATATCACAGAAACTTAATAAAAATATTATATTCTTAAAATTTTTTATCGATGTTAAATAATATCATGTACTTATAGAGATTAATTCCAAAAATATTTTCATAATAAATTAACAAGTAACATTAATTACTTTGTTCAAAGTGACGTCACACCAATTTATTGTTTCAAATTAAAATTTTTAAAAATAGATAAGTTGTTTAAAAATACAACACTATAATACAAGCAATCACCTTAATTATAATGCTAATTTAAATTTCAGTGGCGATCCATTAAATTATTTTCTCCATGAAAAACCTGTTTATGGACTTTCAATTCACCCGCACAACGACAATGTATTTGCAAGTGCTTGTGATGATGGTCGAGTTTTAATCTACGACATCAGAGGAACAAGTACAAATGAATCCTTTTGTTTGGCGCAGTACAAAACTGCATTTCATTCAGTTATGTACAATCCTTTAGAACCACGAATGCTGGCAACCGCTAATTCAAAAGAAGGCGTCAGCATGTGGGATGTGCGCAAGCCTTTGGAGTAAGTCAATTTTGGAAATTTAATCAACAAAGGATATATTTTATTTGTATTCACCATTTGATAGAAATTTGAATGAATTTTAATAATTTGTTCTAACTATTGTCATTATTACAAAAAAAGACACTTTCGAATTAAAGAAGAAAAGAGACTTAATGAAATTATCTGACAATTCCTATCATTTATTCAATATTGGAAGTCATGATCGACCTCTATATTGCAGACCAGTGATGAGATATGGATCCGAAGGACCACCACGAAGCTGCATGTACGTCAGATTTAATAAAGATGGTAACAGATTGTTAGCGTTAAGACGAAGATTGCCTCCGGTTTTATATTCAACCGATTCTCCAACGCATTTATGCCAATTCGATCATCCTGGATATTATAATAGCTGCACCATGAAATCCTGTTGCTTTGCTGGAAACGACGACGAATATGTGTTGTCTGGTAACTGACATTAATTATTTAAAACTCATCTTTAAAAATCAGTCACTTCAACTAATAACTTTAAATGGTTGTTTTATAGGTTCTGACGATTTTAAATTGTACATGTGGAAAATTCCTAAGGACGACATCAAGTGGGTTGATTCTGCACATATGATTCTACAGGGTCACAGATCCATTGTAAATCAAGTGCGTTATAATGAAGCGAGTTGCATTCTTGCGTCGTCGGGTGTCGAAAAGATGATCAAAATTTGGAGCCCTTTCACTCTGGGCTATGGCTGCTTAGGAGGCTTGAAGGTATGTTAAAAATGTGCTCATAACCACCTTTACACTCTTTTACTTTTCATGAAATTCCTAATATTTACTAAGTAACATAACTGCAATGTGTATCATATTTATATACTATATGTGTGTACCATATTGCTATAATTCCAAATGTAGATTCTTAATGAAACCAAATATTATTATTGTAGAAAGACCATGGAAAACAAGAGAAGCAGCGCAGAATATACACGCACGATGAATACGTTCGCCTGGTTATTCACAGTGGTGAGTTCATGTCTCATGATTACAGTCATGAGTCAACTCGAGAGGACTCACGAATGATGGCATTCTTCGACTCACTAGTACAACGTGAAATTCAAGACTGGAGTTCTGATGATTTAGTTACCCCAAAAACGTCCAGTGAATCTGATGCTCAATCGCCGACAGACCATGTTACTATTATATCTGATTCGGATGAAGGTAAGAATTCCATCGTTGATGCTATGAATCACACAGCAACAAGCGATTTCAATTCGCGAATTTGAATTTTGCAGATTCAACAACATCGCAACAACATTCAACAATCCACAACAACTTTCAACAACATATGATGATGAATATTCTGGGCTCACGGGTGAACTCATCTGGCAATTTATCTGCGCAAAAACGGTCTAAAAAGTCACCGAATATTATTACTCGGTTAATCGCGAGCCACCGGGGCAAACTGATGAAGCTCGCGGCTTTAGAAAATGGTGAGCACGTGGTCAACGGACGCAACTCTAGTGCCAAGACGGCGGTAGCAACGAAGACGGTAGCAACACCACCAGCGGTGGACCAATCGCGGAGCTCGCCGGACGTAGTCAGCGATTCAGAAACCGAACCTGAAATGGCCTCGCCGCGTGGTCATAAACACAAACCCAAGTGTAAGTCAAAATCGTCACCGCCGTCGTTGAAAAGAACAAAGCGTAAGCATGCGGACAACCAGAAGCTGCGCATGCGCGGCAAAAGAAAAGCCAATTCAATGTTGGCATCGTCACCTGTGCAAAGTTCGAGCGCAAGTAGCGACTCAGACTCAAAGACATCAAACGGTAGCGAGCTGCGCGACAACGAGGAAGAAGGCGACTATGCAGTGTTACCAAGTACAAGTTCAGGCCTGTCATGGCGCCACATGTTTGGTGTACGTTCAAGTGATTCAAGTAGCGAAAGTGAAGACGAGGACGTGAGCTCAAGCAGCGATAGTGAACCTCGAAAAAATAGTGCACGGCACCGACAGAAAAAGCGCGGTAAGGGTAACGGTAGCGCCACCAACTATAAGTCAAATAAGTGTCGCGGCCCAGCGAATGAGATACCTAATGAGGAAAACGCTGTAGAGACGCGCAATGGTACACCACCGAAGCGTCGTAAACTCGCACTTACAAGTGACAGTGGTATCACCAGTGAGGTATCAACTGCTGAAAAAAGCACAGCAAGTGGTGCCAGGTGCTCCGAGAGTCCAGAACGTGAGAATGCTCGAAGGCAGTATCAAATGCGTAAGATCGAAGCTGCTTGTAAGAGCTACAGGAAAAGGTCGCTCGTCGCGTCGGACAGCTCGGACTCGTCGGATTGAGCCTGACGCTTGTACATAAGTCATCTGTGATTCTTTTCGCGGTTTCTTTTGCAGAACCGATTGAGTGCTTTTTTGTTTTGCACATTACTTTTTGTCTCCCTTTCTGTTCATATCTTTTCATTTCTATATCTCACTGCGTCCGAGCTTTATTTTCTTAGTTCTGACGCTGATAAATGTGATATAGAAGACGCTGCATCAGGTGGCGTCACTACACTATAAAAAAAAAAGTTGAATTTCAAAGTAAACATGCTAAAAAATTCAAGTCAAAATTTAAAATTAAAGACAAACATGAGAAATACAGTATATATGCTGTAATATTATAGTGTTGACTTGAAAATTACAGCAGATTTGCTTTAAAAATGTAGTATATTTGCAACTGAATAAAAGCTAATATGCTTTAATTTTCAACTATATTTTTTACAGTGTATGTTTCGCGTTTTCTCATGGATACACACTGATTTTATTGAAGTGGCGGACTTTTTGTGTATGCGCACGCAAGCCTCACTTTGAGTGACTACCATTGATTGATTCGTATACGAAAATGTCGTGGGTGAATTTTTTTCAAGTCTACAAGAGATCCTACTTGATGAATTTAACTTAAGAAGTTGTATGGCACAAATTTTTATTTACAATTATATGCTAATGTAAGGAACTGAAATAAGGGTTTATTACAGCACTTTGATGTCTGAGTTGGTTTACTTCAGAGTAGACTTTGTAAGCAATTAATCCTCTCTGCATAGTGGATTTGCATGCAGTTAATGCAAATCAACAAGATAAAAAGAAATAACAAGAAGTTAACGTTTTAGTGTTGATTTCTTATGTAACAAAGGAATTGTACTGTACATTCAAAAAAATTTATTTTTAATTGCGTTAATTCTTTATGGCTACAATAATATTTTTTTATTTTTTTTCATCCTTTTTTTTTTGTAAAATTACTTTTTGTCGCTCTCTTTTACTTTCAGTTTTCTTAAAATTAGGTATAGTCAATAAATATTATGTTATCAAATTACTAATATTATATTTATCTTAATGGTATTAATGCATAAAATTATATTTATATTTGTAATAATAATTTTTTTTCAAAGATTTATGTTTTGTAATAAAAGTATTAATGTTAAAAGAAACACTATTGAAATATGTTATAAATCTTGTTAACACTTCTGACATAATATTTTATTTTATTTCTACTATAAAGAGTAAAAAAATAGATTAGATATATTTGATTTTTCAAGACTTAATATTTTATTAATCTCTTCTTTTTTTATTGAAATATTTAGTAAAAAGTTTGACATGTACTGGAATAAATATTGGTGTATATAAAGATGACATGTACATTCAGTTTATTAGTCAAAAATAGTTCAAATTGGCCAACTTGGTTTAATGGGAAATTCTAAATAGACCGTTTGTCGACATTTTAATGAAATAGACCATTCTTCAACATTTTATTGAAATAGGCCCTTTTTCGTCTGGGACGACAAATATGTACTTTGAATTCACTTTTTACAGTACATTATCAGATAATTCAGTGTTTAATATTGACCTGAATCATATTAACATTTTCTTGTAAAATTAAAATATACTTAAATTGTACTGAATTTGTCAATTGCATTTAAAATATTCTTGTTTATTTAAAAATTGAAAACAAAATTTTTAATAAGAATTTACAGATTAAATTCATAAAAGTTCTTTCATAATTTAATCAATCAATAAATCATGAAATAATGATGCTCGTTTTTTATCTTTACTTGATAACACAACTATAAACAATTATTGATAATAAAACTCCTAAACAGTAAATTAAGGATATGTAATAAGTAAAAAATAAATAAATAAATTTCGGATGTTTCCACCTAAAAATCATGGAGCTTTATAATTTTGCACCACATGCTCTTAAAGAAAAATTGTACAGTTAATCTCTCTATGTATGTTCAAATTATTTCAAAGCAAATATTAAGTTAAAGAACTTAAAAAAAAAAATTATAACAAAACAAATAATAATTGTAACTATTATTACTTTTAGGCGACGCTAAAACCATTACTTTATTAACCTGTACCCTTTTATATATATATATGTGATATCAATCTGATTTTCATCAATTCCGATTTATGTTTTGATTTGTTTAAATAAATAAATGATATTTATCAATGAAGAAAATATTCATGGGCGCTATTCAAAAATATAATTTGTCAGATGTGTTACAACTAGTAAAATTTTTTCGGCAATTGTTAAAGTAGTAGTAGTGCCGCTAAAAAGATATTATAGAAGTAAAATTTTAGAATGAAAATTTTAGGTAAAAAGGAATTTTACATCAATATCCAAATTGAAAATAGAATCGATGAATCGATTTTAAATAACTGAAGTAAAAAATTGCCAGTTTAACCAATTGATCATGTGATAGCATGAATTATACTAAGATAAGTACTTACACAAATTAAAAATGTATTACAATAAATGAGAAAATCAATTGATATTTAACAAGAGTTAAAATTCTTCTTTTAATACTTTTATTCGCCTAGCGATCACCACTAATACTACTTTAAGAATTTGGATTTAACATTTATTTCACTATTAGATTTTTAACGATTGAAAAAACCTAGTGAAAAATACTGCGCTCAAAGTGAGGCATAAGTTGTATGCAGATCAATACTACGACTAAAAGTATGGAAAAACTTTATGATCAATCATTATAATTCCATCTGCAATTATTTTATCGAATATTATATTTTTTATGCTGAGAATGGCGCTATGATTGTCGCCAGGAAACATGTAACAATGACACAAACATGAATATAAATATATATAAATATCAATTAATAATTGTATTACTTTTTAATGTTAAGATTAACAATCAATATCGACGATAACAATAATCGACCAAACGTTACGGGAAACAATATTATACCAGATTAACTGATAGCGAATCGATTATATATATTATAAATATATAAATCATTTTGTCACGCTTTAAAGTGACAAAAATCAAAAGTGTACTTTCTTATCATTTTCAAATTGGATTTATCGTAATAAATAAGAGAAAGAGTGGAAAAAGTTAAGCAAGCAAAATTGAGGGAAGAAAATGATAAACAAAATAAACAACAAAAGAAAGTTTGGTTTCAAACGATGTAAAATGTACTGCTTTCATTATTATTAATTTGAACAAGATATATTTGTTGAGTATCGTTAAATCGACATGTGTGTGTGAAAATGAAATAAAAAAAGTGAAATAAAGTGAGATACATTAATATTAAAAAGCTTTCAGATTATTTTTCCGCTATCTAATGTTTTATATAAAAAATAGGAATTATAAGTCCGTTTTTCTAGATTTATAATTTCCAATATTTTATTTCAAAAAAACTTTAAATAATATATATATATAAATGAAGACTATGTTTTAAAATAATTGTATAAAAATATAGAGCAAACAAGCGCAACTATTTTGATGGTTGTTGCATCACAAGTTTTGTATAAATAAATATCTATCCATCGCTCTCAACAGGCATTAAAAACTGTCTTTGTCTGTAAAATTACATCCCAAAAAATATATTTTTTTTTAATTAGTATGAGTAATTGTATTCTTTTTAAGATCTTTCATTTGTTTCATTTCTTGTTCGTTTTAAATGGAAGGCCTTATATGTAAAACTTTGACTAAAAATATGTTTGTGCTCGTTAAGTGTCATATAAAATTGACACACTAACAATAATAAGTAATGAATAATTTATCATAAATATCATCATCTTTCAATTTTTCTACTTCTTTAAATACTTTAGACACACTATCATAAATGTGATTAATAATAAATATATAATACCTAGTAGAGAGAAAAATTGTGCATGAAATTGCGCGTTCAGTAGCACCAAAGCTGAATAAAATTCTTTGCAAAAGCTCCTTTTTCATTATCTTTTCAACATTCACATAAAGTGATAAGTATTTCTTCCGTTGGTTTTAAAATATTTTCTTTAGACTTTAATCGTCTCCCAAACCGAGACCTTTCGAAATCTCCGCAGCACTGAGTTTTCCACCTGAAGATGGTGGCGGAGAATCTGGTTGCTGTGAAGGAGGCGGAGGAGCTCTAGGTGTAGGTGGCGGTGGCTCATAACGTTGATTATGAGGCTGACTTCGATCTGACGGATAATAATCATCATCTCTGTGTTTCTAAAAAATATTATTTTATTCCTTTTGGTGATTGATAAAGTTGTATTATTGACTATATTATGCTTCATTTTAGCTAATCGCCTGACATCATTTCGGTAATCAAGTGTTGTCAATGGCATTTTTAAAAATTGCAAAAAAAAAAAAACTATTTGGTCCAAGATAACATTTAGTTACATACATTCTTAGGTTTGGTGAAGCTGTCGAAAGCTGAACTAAGCAAAGAAGAGCCCAAAGCAGCACCAAGTCCACCCAAGAGGTTGTCAGATCCACTGTGCTGTGACTGCTGACCATACCCACCAGATGGCGTATATCCACCATGTGGCGTGTATCCGCCAGATTGCTGATGACTAGCACCACCACCGCCAAGCACGTTACCCAGAATTCCAGACAGAGCACCTGAAAACGGATCGCCACCACTAGATGGCTGACGTCCATAGGGATCTGGAGGTGGTTTACTGTGCCCCCCTCCTCCTCCACCTTGTAAAAATGTTGATAACATTAATTTGTGTTATGTTAATAATAATAATGAGACAGGGTGTCCGCTTTTTGACGGTGTCAGAGATTTTATCAATTATAACGCATACTCATTATTTGATTTGAATATTTTTTACATATAGCATATTTTTATACATATAAACTGATACTATTTAATTTATATGTTGTTCTTGTTTAATTAAATTTACATTACTATTTAATTGGCATTTGATTAAAATCATACCTAATGCTCCCAAAAGGGAGCCCAACATGCCTCCACCACTGCTAGGATCAAAGCTTGGATAAGCAGGATAGTTGCTATGACTATTTTTTTGCATTGCATTAGCAGCAAGACTGCTTGCAAGTGCTGCCCCTATAGCACCTAAACCTCCCAAACCACCTTCACTCTCTCCGTGTGTTTTCTTTTCGTGATCTTTTTCTTTACTTTCTTGGCTCTTTTTCTGTAATAGAGATAATAATTTATATTACAAGAATATCATTTTAATAATCTATTTTTTTTATTTTTTTTTTTTTTTATTTCTAACACTAACATGTAAGGCATTTGCGAGAGCTGCAGCACCACCTGCAGCAACGAGTCCGCCTACCGCCATGCCTATTTTGTCCATCAGGTCATTGCCTTCTTCTTCCTGTTTTTGATTGTAACCAGATTGAGGGCCATGTGGAGGTGGCCCGTAACCATGTTTTTGGTCATTTGGACTGATCGTTGGATAAATACCGCCTGATGCTAAAATTGGAAAACAAACATTTATTCAGATTGTTCAACAGTTGATCTGTACTTTAAATTTGCAAAAAAAATTTCTAGAGTATTTATAGTTCAGATAAATTTAGAATTTTAAGTAATTGTAATTTGTCAATAATTTCTTTACTATTTTTAAACTTTTGTTTTAATCTCATCAATTTTTCAAGCCATTATACTTTAAACTTGACAAAATTATCTTAAACTAGAAAGGTGTATAAAAGATCATACGAGGTGGTCCAAATGTAGTTTCCGCCATGTCTGGCATTGGGCTGCTCGGTGGGGGACCAATTGGAATCGTTTCATAAAAAATAGACGAAATTTCAACATCGCCATCAATTACTAAGTGCGTAACTCTCTGAAATGGCAATCTGTGCCTGAAGTCTGCGAAGTGCTGACCATTGATAGCCACTTTGAAAGAAGTATAATGACAAAGAATGATGATTTCAAAGTTCTGCCCAGGCTGGATCACCATGGGGCCAAAATTTTCTTCTGGTCCCCAGGTCATTGACTGAAGATTATTACGAGTTATGAAGCCTTCGGTGAACCGGGGACAAACATGAATCGCAATGTCGTCCCTTGGATTCAGAGTCGGACCTAGTTGGTAATTGATGGCAAATCGAATTGCATTTTCAGGCACTTTACCTTGGACTTTGACCATTTTGCCAGGAAATAGACCACCCTCGACTGCACCAACGAAGGGCAGTTCCTAAAATAATTTTGAAATTTATTATTATGATTATTATAATTTGAACATGAGTAATTCATGTATTATATTATTTAAAAAAAAAAGACGTAAAATGTTGAAATGAATGTTATTAAAAATTTTTATTAAATGATAAATTGTTTTTTATAACCGAAAAAACAATTAAGATAAAACCAGCATTTTTTTACTATAAAATATAAAATGTCATATCTGAATTATTGAATTTCTCACAGATCTGTTATTTTCTGCATGAAGTTATTTGAAATATTTCTCTTTTAGTTACATAACTGAGCTTCTTAAACCTTGAATGAGAAGTAAGTTATTCTTTGCTTTATTTAGTCATAAAATTGATTTTCATCCAAGCGATAGCAATCAACGTATTCTCAATTTGTAACAGTTAACTCTTCAAAATTTTAAAGAAATACAAGCAGAGTAAACCTGATTCTTATATGTATACTAAACAGTTATATAGTACTTAAAGAAAAATGTTGCACCAATGAAAAGATTACATTTCGTCAAAGCTACTTAGAAAATGAAACCTCATCTAATTCATGCTTCCTTGAAACAATTAAAACACAAAAGGAAAGTCTGCGAACATATTTTTAGCTGCGATAAATTAATTTCACATGATTACAATAAGACGTCAAAATAATTTCAACACATCATTAATATGGAGTAACATTCTCTTTACAAAAGTTAGTCACAATAAATTTCCTCAATTGATGTTTTACAGTGATAACACGATCGATTATGGTAATAAGAAAAGGGAAACGAAATTTCTGAAAATTGAAAAACAACTTTTTAGAATCATGAAAATGACAATAGTCAATAATGGCTCACCGGGTTTATAATGGGCGGCGAAGTCATTTTCTCTCAATTTTTCACATAAAAAACTAATATATTTTTGTGCTATAAATTCGACCACAACACGGAAACAGTTATTCTTACGCAAACCAAGGCGAACAGCGCCTCTGCTATTTACAGAGCTGACGTTTCTCCTTGATTCTTAGATGATGGAATTGCGTTGAGTTTGACGTTATTTATTTGTTCGTATTCATAGTAGGTGGCGCAGCGTTCGTTTGCCGCTATAAAAATTAAAGGGATAATGTTTGTTTTGTTTCAGACATTTAAAATGACAATGTAAACAACAGTATATTTGAGGTTATGCTGCAATAATACTAATAACAACAACAACAACAACAACAACAACAACAACAACAACAACAACAACAATAATAACAACATTAGTAGTAGTAGTAGTAGTAATAATTATAGACAAGTAATTTTATTCTTTACTGAAAAATAAATAAAACCTGAATTTAAATTCAGAACTATTTTAGAAGTTTATTTTGATTTATATTCATATATATTTTTTTTTATTAATATTGTCCACATGTGCAATGTTTTTTATAAATACACAAATTTTGCAAAAAATGTTCAACAAATTCTACTATGCAAACAAATAGATCTAAAACATTCAAAATACAATTTTATTAGTGCAAACGAGATCAAAAAGCATTTCCCTCAAAAATTTGTACTACAATTCAAAATTCACGCTCAACCGTGTCTTTCCGGTCTCCGTCAATAAAACAGAGCTGATGTTTTACCTCAAAGATTATTTTCTTAATCACTGAAAAACAGTGCAAGAGCGCGGATTTCGATCAGGCGTTCGCGATCGTCCGCGGTTATTTCGTCTGGGAAACGTTGCGAATATCGACGAATGCAAAACCTCATTTCAAGCGGCGGAATCACTACGGCGCGTCCAGCAGACGATGTATCGCTTGTTAAAATCACGCGCACCAAAACGAAAGATGCTCGACTGCTAAGGATTGGATTTTTGTTAGACCGTGTCGGGTTCAGCCAAACATGATGGATTACGAATTCAAGATGAAGACTCAGAAGGACCGTACCAAGGTGGAGGATTTGTTCGAATTCGAGGGATGCAAAGTCGGTCGGGGAACTTACGGCCACGTATACAAAGCGCGCCGGAAAGAAGGGTTAGTTTTTGGGACGAGTTGCTCGATTATTTTTATCTCCTGTCCTTTTTCCCTGTTATTTTTATTATTATTTTTTTTTTTTTTAAATTTATCGTTTTTGTTACTCGTCCATTATAATTATGATATTTTAAAATCAAGCCCATTGTCAGTATGTACAATTTTCACTGAGAATTGACTGGGCGAATGAAACGTCATTCATATTTAGGTTAGAAGTAAGAGAGAATGATTGAGATACTGGATGCGGCATGAGATAATCAATGAGGATTATTCAAATCTATCAATACCAAATGAAATGCAATTGAAAAATTGCTTTTCGAAATAAAGTTTTTGTGCAATTTGCTGTTTAGTTTGTAATTTGTAAGATGAAATTATAATTAATTAGAATTTTTCTAAACATCAAAATGTTTTTACCTACTGTTATTTAGTAGCTAAATGCATAATGAATTTAAAATTTATCTTGAAATATAGGTGGATTCAAAAATTCATAAATTATAAATGTAAGTTTGTAAACAATCTTATGTTAATCTTAATCTTGTTTTCTTCTTATTATCAATGTTTGCAACTTAATGTTTTTGTTTTAGTAATTTCTAAATCTTATTTTGCCTGAAAAATAAAATTTCTGAGAGAAATTATAATTTCTTGTTTTTATAATCACAACACATTTTCAATTTATTACTTTCACCTTTCTATTTAATATTTATAAGCAAAGTTTCCAAATTCTGTTTTAATTAGAGTGCCAGACAGTGAATTGAAATCTCGGCCAGACACCAAAGATTTTGGTTTAAAACAAATTGAAGGTACTGGATTGTCTATGTCTGCTTGCCGAGAAATTGCTGTAAGTATATTCAATAAATTATTTAGTTACTCATTCCACACACTGCAAATATAGAAATTTAATTTCAAGAAAAAATATAAATGTTTCATATGCACAATATAAATTCAAGTATTTATATTTTCAGTTATAATTCTTGTTTCATCGATATAATATATTTCTTTTTTTACTTTCTAGCTGCTAAGAGAACTGAAACATGTGAATGTTATAACTCTAATTCGAGTTTTTCTTTCACATAATGATCGCAAAGTCTGGCTGCTGTTTGATTTTGCTGAACATGATCTATGGGTAAGTTACAATAAAAAACAGATAAATAGCCAACATGTACAGAATCTAAACTAATTTTTTCAATTTAAATTTCAGCATATAATAAAGTTTCATAGAGCAGCGAAAGCAAACAAGAAGCCTGTAATGGTGCCAAAAGGCATGGTCAAGTCCTTATTGTATCAAATTTTAGATGGTATTCATTATTTACATTCCAATTGGGTTTTGCACAGAGATCTGGTAATTTTCTTGAACAATTATTGAAGACATGTTCTATTGAGTGAAAGTCAATGAAACCTATTATGCATTTTCAACTTTGTTTAGAAACCAGCAAACATTTTAGTAATGGGAGAAGGGAATGAAAGAGGTCGAGTAAAAATAGCAGATATGGGTTTCGCAAGATTGTTCAATGCGCCATTAAAACCTTTAGCTGATTTAGATCCTGTTGTGGTGACTTTTTGGTACAGAGCACCAGAATTACTGTTGGGAGCAAGGCATTACACCAAAGCCATAGGTTTGTTTGATTATATAATAGATATATTGGGAAACCGATGTAATATGATATGAGTCACAACTCAGGCATATAAATAATTGATAATATTCATATTCAAATTAAATCACTTTTCACAGATATTTGGGCGATAGGTTGCATATTTGCAGAATTGTTAACATCCGAGCCTATTTTCCACTGCAGACAGGAGGATATTAAGACTAGTAATCCTTATCACCATGATCAATTAGATAGGTAAAGTTTAAAACGAACGATTACATTTGTTTCTTTGAATTTGTATCATCATATACAAATTTAAATAAATGTCAATAAATATTTAATTTTTCAGAATATTTAATGTCATGGGCTTTCCATTGGAAAAAGACTGGGAAGATATCAAAAAAATGCCAGAACACCCAACGTTGTTAAAAGACTTTAAACGGTCGAAGTATGTTCAAATTTGCTGTTTATATATTTCTTCTAAAGTTGATTTGTATTTATTTGCATTTTAAATTTCATTTTAATGTTACACATATTTTTAGTTATGCAAATTGTTCACTAACAAAGTACATGGATCGCCATAAAATCAAACCTGACAGCAAGGCGTTTAATCTGGTTAGTGATGTTTTGATTTCAGGAAAAATAATTTAAATAATTTATCTCATGTTTTATGGGTATAATATACAATTATTATTATCTTTCTTGTCACTGTTAATGTTATTGCTATCATTGTTAAGTCTGTTATTTTTGTTATTGCCGTAGTTACAAAAGTTATTGATGATGGATCCAAATAAAAGAATCACATCAGAACATTCCATGCAAGATCCCTACTTTCAAGAGGAGCCACTACCTACACAAGAGTAAGATGTTTTATTTTTGAATAACAGAAATAACTTCTTCAATAGATTAGAATTGAATCATTTTAAACGATATGTATCGATTTAGTATGATCAGTTATGTGAAAAAGAATCAATAATATTTTATTTTTAGCATATTTGCTGGGTGTCCTATTCCTTATCCTAAAAGAGAATTTTTAACGGATGATGATACTGAGGAAAAGACTGAAAATAAAGCAAGGCAAAATCAGCAACAGACGGTAATTATTGTTATATTACTTGATTTCTGCATGCTCATGTAACATGAAAAAAAAAAAAAAACTTTAAAAATATATTAAATTTAATTCTAAACTAACTTCCTTTTTGTTAAATTTTATTTTATAATAATTTTTTTTTTAATTTAAAATCTTTCTTACATACTCTATATATGTAACATGTCTTGCTCATAATTAAGTAATGCTGTCATAATGTGAAAAGTTTTTCGTACAGTTTCATTTTTCAGATTCTTTTTGAGAATACTTTAAAATGATTTTATTTGTTGGACGGTCTCGTTTTTTCTAATAAAAATGTAATTTTTCCGTCAATTAAAAATATATAAAATAATCGTTAATAGAAGTTGTGCTAATAATTTTTTTTTAACAAAGTAACGATCAACTTGTAAGAAAATAACTCGTTATTTCTTAATAATTGAACATATTCATGTAAGTCATATGTGTAATAATTTTAATGTAAGAATTATGCAAATCACTACACTCTCTTCTTAATAGACATAAACAGTTTATCAATATTTAATGTATCCACAATGATCGAAGGATAGTACTTTCTGCTTTTTTTTTAAAGCAAATAGTTTTTCAAAAACGATGATTTATTAACGAGAATCTAGCTTTTCAATAATTCAACAAACTAATTCTATATTTCCCTTCCCTTCTATAACTTGATTTGCATGCAAGAAACTATTATGCAAATTGGTAACATTTTTCATTCAGTAGATACAAAGTTTATTACTTAATTAATAAACGCCCGTTGTAACGAATTGAAATTTTATTTATTCCAACTTGTCAGCGTATTAATCAATCTCTTAATCATTGATCAATTTCGCTCGGCAACAAAAATCTTGCATAAATAACAATATATTTATCGATTCTAAAAGAAAAACACTTTGTTGTCGTCAATGCCTTAACTTTTTTTATGTGGTATTTTAATATACTTTTTTAACGAGTAGATTTCATTCATTTTCATATTAAAAATTAAATTCAATTAGCAGTATCTATAATTTGTTTAAAAAAATTTCTCATTTCAGCAACAAAACCAGCAACAGCAGCAAGGTAATAACGAACACAACCACGGCCAGTCCGCTAAACGCGTGCGATTGAATGGTCCACACGGAGCGCCGGAGTTTCATCAGCACCAGAGCCACGCAATGACGCATCAACAGCCACCGGGAATGGTTTACTCGACGACCCAACCGACGCAACCGTCCAACTTTCACCAGCGCTTCTAGGAGCAAGATAGCTGGTTTTGAATTTGGATTCAAAAGATTTGCGGCCACGTCATTATTTTCTCTTTTCACAAAAATACCAATAAGAAGTTTTCAATATTTCGTCTTTTCTGCAATGTATTCGAATTATTAGCCAGAATTCAATTTGCTCTGACAATGAAACAAAAATTTATTTTCATATTAATACAAGTAAAAATTCAATTTGAAGAAACTAGTTGCAAAAATGACGTAAACTTCTTGCTCAAAAGAATCACGTCATAACAACTCATCCTGTAGGTGGCGTCACTGTCGATGACAATTTTATACACCAATAATCGATTTTCTATACCGAACGTGAATAGGAAATGAGTGCGCATAGAACGTTTCTCCATACAACGACTCCACCTGGCGGACAAATCGTGTTTTCATAGCTTAATAACGCACGCGTCAAATCAAACACATTCCCTCAAATTCTTCAGCTCCGTTTGAACTGCGCGCCACTGCCCCTTCTCCCCCACCAGCGTCGCTCGTAACTCACCGCCGCAGCCCCCTCACTCTCCCGCTCATCTCTTCTCTCATTTCTTGTCCTCCCCCTCCGCCCCTGCCCCTCCTCTTCCTCTGCTGCTGCTGCTGCTGCTGCTGCTACTTCCCTTCCTACTCTTCTTCTTCTCTTTCGTTTTCGAAAATGTAACTCGAGCTGAGCACGTCGGCGAATGACGTTTCCAGTACCACACTGGCCGGCGAGGGGGTTGCGTGAACTCGGCATCGGACCTCGCCAGCACGCGTCTCTTTCTTTACGCGCGGTCTCACGCTGAAATTGAGGAAACGCGCTTTTCCTCCCCAGGCCCGTTGCCCTGGTTGCCTTGAGTCCCTCGACTCCCTCCGTGCCCTTGTGGTTCCGGTTCGGCCACTTGCGCGCGCCTTTTCCGACTCGCCGTACGAACCGCTGGCCGCAGCTTGTCAGCCACAAGAGTCAACGGCACCAGCAACTTCCTCGCGCCGCTCAGTGAGTACACCAGCCTCCGCAGCGAGATCAGCCGGCCGCTTGGTCCAAAAGTTTGGCCACGCTTTTTTCTCTTTTTCTCTCACCCCCTCTTCCTTCGCCTCCTAGTCTCCCCTCTACCCCATCGCTACCCTTTCTTCGTTCCTTTTCGTCCGCAAAAAGTTTACGATCCAAAAGAATTGAAATTCGAATTCACAATGCTGCACTTTGGTGTCGACACAAAGTTGTGTTTTTCGCGGCTGATTTTTAGTTTTAAAGTCGGGTATAACCTGCTTATGCAATTTCTATTTGAAAAAGAGCTTATTTTTACTGTAACATTCTTCGCTTGGGAAGGAAATTTCAAGGCGTCGAGATATTACTATCTTTGGTGAAAATATAGATATTTTTTTTTTTTGATCAAAAGAATACATTCTTGGCGAAATAAGATAAACGTGTTTTTTAATTGAGAAAATTTTGTTTCCACCAGATACATTTTTTTGTGAGTGTAGAAATAATCGATTTAAAAGGATTTGTTTAACAATTTTGTGATTTTGAATTCTGAGAATCAGATGAGAGTTTAAAAATTGTTTCATTATACTGTTTAGAATCTAATAGATTGGTCAGTTTGTTTTAACGCATTTGACATTTACAGTGTTTATTAATAAACGAAAATAAAATCTAATATGATTTTATAAATAAAAATGATAGTATTTTTTTCTGAATAATTTTGCAAACATAAATCATAATATGTTTATACCTTAATAAATAAATTTTTCATTTTTGAATACAATGTATTTTCTTAAATACTATATTATATTTTTTAATTACTAGCAAACTTTCGACAATTTAGTGCAATAATCAAAAAAGAATGTTATTACAATTGTACAGATTTAAAGTTTTGATCTTGACGAAAAGGAAGAAAGAATGGTGGGTACCATGTTTGACATAACACAGTCATTAATGTTAACGTATCGATGAATCCTTACGAAGAACGACGCCGTTTGACATTTACAAGCTCTTGCATTTTTTCTTTTTTTTTTTCTTTTTTGTTTTTGAAAATTGCTTTTGCGATTTGCATTTTGTTTTGCTTCTTTTTTCCTTCCGCTTAATGTTTGACCAGCTTCTGGTTCATTTCCTTCTCGCGTGACGAAATATCAATGTCATGCAGATTTCGAACTGTCAAATTGAACGGGACGGTAACTTTTGTCAGGCAAGTGAGTCAAAGACGGAAATTCGGCTATAGAAAATTATAATAGAAAATTATAATAGAAAAAAGGCAACTGTTGAGCATGCGACGAAATATTTTGCATACATTCTTTTTTCGGTTTGCTTTTTTATATTTAATAAATCATAAAATTTATTATCCTTATTTACTGACAAACAACTTAATTGTCTGATTCTTCATCAGTAAAAAAAATTGATTCAATATATATAAGTTAACAAAATCGTATATATTTGAAATTTTTAACTTTGGAATATGAAAAGTAAATCTAGTACAATTTTCTACATCAAAAGGCGATATTTATTTTCGAATTGTTTCGTGATAATAAGTTTGTAATATCAATAAAGAGTCATTTTCATTTTCTGATATCAATATATCGTTTACTAATAAACGTTGCAAACTTCGTACACATCAAAATCATCTCATTTAGTAAAATCGATCCGAAACTAACAATACAGATATTTCTGCGCGAAGGAAGGAAGAAAAGCGAGGGATAAAGGTACGGTGGTCGTCGACTCGACTTCGTCTTTTTGTAACCATCCGAGGCGGCGCATCAATTTTCTTTTCGAGACGACAATTATATTTCATAATAATGACGTAATAATTCTGCTTTATCACCGACGAGGATTCCGGATAACCGGTTTTCCGAGCGCAAGCAAAAATCGTTAATTAATTCGGCGGATAACTCCTATCTGCGCTTTTATCTCACGGAAAAGAAAGAAAAAAAAAGAAAAGAAGAAGTGAGAAAAAAGAAGCGATAGAGATACGAAAGGAGCAAGCGAAGAGACACCGTTTGTAAAATTATAGCGAATTTGTATGTAAATTTTAGTGGCGGTGAATTGCGTTGAATTTACGGTTTCTAGCGATCTATCGTCGTTGACAAAGAATGCAAAGTTATAAAAGGAAAAAAGAAAAAAAAAGAGAAAAAACAAGAGGTAAGAGAGAAGCGAAGAAAAATAATAAAATTGTCAAACGACCACGTGACCGCGCGCGAAGCGTCGGTTGTTGTCGACGAAAGCGAGCGACGAAATTAGGAATAATTGAAAGTGTCGGCAATTGAAGCGAGCGAGGTTGCATCGAATAGCGCGCGCACGCGAAATTATGTCAGCCGAGCGTCTTTCGACGGGACGAATTCAGCGCCGACACAGTTTCGCCGCGCCGAATCGCGCTTGAACTTGAACTTGAAAAAAGGAGAAAGAAGGAGCTACGAGCGACGGCCTTGGGATCGCGCGTTTCTACGCGCCGCCTCGGTTCGCCGTGAAAAGCGCCTCGCGACCAACTTTTGCCGCACTTAACGCGCCGCGGCTCGTCGTCTTTGAATCTTGTCGCTATTTTAGAACGCCGGTGTACAGCGCGGATGGTGCCATTGAAAGTTATCATCGGCTAGGGCGAAACTAAGATTTCGTTTAGTAATTATATCTTGTATTTAAAATTATTCTGTTTCAATAATTATGGTAATGTTAAACTGAAAAATTGATATTGCAGAGTATGGATTTTCAATAATTTGATTGGTCGGAATAGCAAAATGTAACAAAGCCATTGGCTGAAGTTTACTACACGAATGCTATTGGTTTATTATATGAAACTGTGTACGTTGCAATATGTTTTGTGGCAGTTTTCCTAGTAAATAGTGAATCTTTGTATATGGTATAGTGAAATTTTCTGCAATGGTACGTTATTAGGTACATTGTTAAAAATGTCATGATGTTTATAATGTAAGTACTCAAAGTTCATGGTATCTATTTTTCATCTATTTAGTGGACGAATATTGAAATTTTCAGAGCAATTTATATTCATGTCCTTGTTCATTGATTTTAATTGATAAAGGTAATATTATTGAAAGCAAAAGTACTTGAAATTTTGTGGAACATTTTTAACAGTGTAACTTTAAAATAAATTTTGATGCACTTGCAATAATATATGCATTTTGCTATAGTATGTGGGCAATTTTTACGATTTTGTTCTAATGTGTTTCACTTTAATCACAGATAAAGTAAATTTTTTAAAATGAGATTTGTTTAAGTCAAATGATCGTTTCATTGCAACTACCGATTCAAATATTTCTTTATTTCTTTGCAAATATCCGAGTTTTTGTTTGGTTTACAAATTTTATCTTGTTTCTAATATAATTTAATTTAGAAGAAAAAGTATCCATTTATGTATTATTTATTTGCTTATTTATTTGCACAACAAACATAAATTACTGTGTAAATTAATAATTAAGATTTTCATCAAAAGCTACAGAATATTAAATTTAAAATTCGATATTTCCAAACATTTATTAATAATTAGGTTTAATGTATTTAATAATTTAAGATTTCCTCTTTTTGTAAACAAACTATTTATTTGTTTAAATATAAAAATAAATAGGCTAGTATAATCTATATTTTTTTTTCCAAGTAAGGGAGTAAGTAAGAGAGGACTCTTTTAGCCCTGTCGTGTACGTATACATTTTTTAATCTAGAAGATATTGAACGATATCATAGGTTCTTTGAAGACTTATGATAACTTTCAATGAAACACTCGTCATTATGTACGTATTCGTTAACAAAAATTATGTGGATACTAAAGATTTTGTATCAAACTGTATCTATCTATACATATATAATACAAAGCAAAGGCAAAAGGGGAATTATTCCCACGGTATAATTTGCGTTTAATCGAACGCGATTTCGATAACTTCGGTCCAAATGTCTATTCGTGCGCTTATTTTTAGTTTACTGGAATTTGACCGCAGGAGGTGTGGTCTGCGATAAAAACAGCCGTGATAAAAAAAAGAAAGAAAAAAAAAGAAAATAGCAAGAACAGTGAGGAGGAAGAAGAAGGAGGAGAGAACAAAATGAGAAAAATAAAAGCGAAATAAGCGGTTTTCGAATCAGCGATCCGCTATTTGACAACAAATTGTCTTTTCGAACGATTGCCAATAGTTGCAATTGACTCGTCGTAAATTTCCTACTAGTTTTACAAATAAATCGGATATTTTATTTGAACTTTCTGTGGTTGATTATTCGAGGACAAATCCTTAGAATCGACTAACTAATGTTGATCAATGGGATCAGTAAATGGAATCCAGTATTGGGACATCGTGACAGTTGTCACATCGGTTCGTGAAATTGAGAGATAAGCGATGATAACTAATAGTTGTCTATTGATTGCGATCAGTCGATTTCTGCATTTTCATGTTACAAAGAAGAAAAAAAAGCTACACGTTCAATTACGTCTTTTTTCTAGTACAATTTAATTTTTCAAAAATACTTTTTATTTATTTACAGACAACTTTAATGTAATCCTAAAACAAAAGAAGTTCAAGTGAAAATTTATTTAAAAATTCTTTCAGTTTTTATAATCTTCAGAAAATTTAATTTTAATTTTAATTTTGTAGCACGTGTAAAAAAAGTTGTATGTTAAATCACTTTTTTCTTTCATTTAGAACTCGTTTTAGAAATTACTCATGCATGAATTGTATGAAAATGAATTGTATAATACGCAATTCAAAATTCATTGTAAAATATACGATTCAAAACCACAAATCATTTAACCTGAAGCTGAAAGTTTCTCCCATAAAGCACATTCATTTTTTTCCTCCTTTTATCCCCTTTCTTTCTTTTTTCCCCCTCGCCAATTCTCTTCCCCCCTCTATTCTCGTACACTTATGGCAACTTCACTAAGATCAAGGTCACCGTTGGTTCTTTTTCCATCTCTATCTGTTTTGCAACTTTCTGCAGTATTTCATAAGTGCTGAATCTCTCAGCTATTTACATAACTCGGGGTACGACGTGTCGATTTATGAAACAGTTCGATGTTTGAACGATTAAAATCGAGGGTGAAGGGGGGGGGGGGGAGAAAAAATGCCGCACGAGGAAGTCTCTCTCGCACGCATAGCCGCGCAAATCTGTTACAAAGAAGCGATCAGCCAAAATAAAAATTACACTCCCCGAACTGAAATTTTGTGCCACTTTTTCCCTTTTTCTTCGACATTCGCGACAACAAAATTGAGCCCTTTCATCATTTCTCGACTTTTCTCGTGATTTTTTATCACACGAGTTTATTTATTTTGAAATTTGTCGACAAGAAAATTAAATGGTACAATGCTCATTAATTGATCCAAATTTACAAACATTTTAATTACATTTTGACCACGTTACAATCACGTATGATTTTAATGAAGCGAATATATTTTTGCACATGTATTTAACATTTTATTAATTTGTAAGTTTCCTGTGATTGATTCGTATGTCACTGAAACTTATATTTCTTGTCAATTGAAATAGAAAATGAAACAGAAAGCAAATAATTGGTGATATATCAATTGAAATAATACAAAAATGAATTGAATGGAACGTCAATATTTGTTCACTTTCATTGGCGGTTATTTCTGTCGGTTGAAATTAATTTTATATTTCAATTCATGGTTTATCTGCGACCGACGATTCATATTAATATTAAGTTACATCACTTATCTCATATTTGACTAGTTTATTGATTAATCGTTTTATTAAAATTTTTTCTTCTTTACTTTTCTTTTTTAAGAACAAATAATTAATTTCGGTACGTTTTAACTATGAACGAATTTCATGATTGACACGAATTACCAAAGTCTATAAAATGTCTGTAATTTATAATTATTGCAAATTTGTAAAATGAACAAATAATTTATGAAAATTTAAAAATTACATTAAATTCATTACATGTGTGCGTTAATAACGTTGGAAAAATTTGTTATTTTCTTTTTAGTTTTTATTTTTTTATTTTTCAATTTTGAAACTTCGAGTATTTGTCGCGAATGGTTATTTTGGCAAAGTATTATCAGAAATTCCGCAAGATCTATTTGTTCCTACGATGAAAGTAGGTCGACAAAATTGTTTATTTCTATTTTTCGTCTTTCTTTTAACTGATTCAATTTGTTTTATCGTCAATTATCGATAGTTAGAATATTTTATGTCTGGGCCTTTGATATTTTATCACGTGACTTACTTTCTTAACGTTATAGTTTTAACGTGGCCAGCTACACACGATGATTCGCGAATTATTTTTTGCACATTTTGATAGAAATTTTGATTAAGTTACATATTTTTTGATGTTGTTTAATTATAAGAGAAAATTTAACAGAAAATATGATGTACATTCAATCCCTAGAAACACCAAGAAAAATTTTTTTTCTACATCTGAACAATAAAAAATACGTATCAAGTATCTTGCATTTTTCCGCGTACTTCTAACTTCATAAAACGCGTATCAACTTAACGGATTAATGCGGCCATAAAACGCGATCGGACGATTTCTTTTCATTTTTTTTTCTTTTCATCGCATAGGTAATTTCCGACTTACAAAGACTTTTATTTGTTGAACTTACGTAAGCACGATCGAGAAGATTCGCAATGTTCTTATTGGAAATTCGAGTTCTCGATTATATTTAACAATTCATTTATTGTACACGTCAACAATCAAAACACAAAAAGAAAAAACAAGAACAAAAATTTTATCGTTTTGAAAAGGGAATTTATACGGATGTGAAAATTTACTGTCAGCTTTCCGGAAGTAAAGTACAATCGAGTAAGTCCTTTGCCTCGTTCGCCAGACTGTTTCATTTTAAATATCCGGACCATATGATGAAGTCGTCGGTGCACGCGACTCATTACACGTTCCCGGAGTCATCTACCTCTGCTTTTTTGTGCCATCTTTGTCACTTTTTGGACTCACGTCAAAATCATACTATTTATTTTATTTTTTTCATTAAGTAAATTAAACTTACAAAAGCGATAAAAAATTCTCATTTCAATAATTTACATTTCTCCTCAAGTGGACAAATTACATTCGAATTGAATAAAAACAAAAAGGGGACGAAAAAAATTGCACAAAAATGTGTATAAATAAAACACACACGCCGTGTATTTTCCTCCGCGCGCGCATCCCTGGACCATCGAAATCGTGACGAAATTCCCACGCGAAAATACGAAAACAAATTTCTTTTTCGCGGCAGTTGCCTCGTTACGCTGCAAATTCCTTTATGATTCGCCGTAATTTGCATGGTGTATATTATGACATTTGCCGAGCAGTCTAAATTACTTAGAATCTTGATCGTCGACGCTTTCTCTTCGTAAAAAGAGAAGGAACAAAAAAAGAAAAAAGATGAAGAAAAAATGCCGAGCGCAAATATTAATGACGCGATAACGCGACGGGTCCGCTGAAATTCAGATCAACGGCCAATGAAAGTATTTTTGCATTACATAACGCGCGAGTTGGCGAGAAAAAGAAACTCCTTATCGACGCGCGATGGTTAACCCTAGATTCTAGGGTTACTAGAAACAATCTCATGAGCCGAGATCGCCGCGAATACACGTGGTCCTTTACTTGTGTAAATTCTTTTTTTTTCTTTTTTTTTTCATTTTTGCTTTATTATCGATGGAAGGTTGTTGTCGCGAAAGTCTGCGAGATCGTAATCCATATATCGCGATTGAATTTTTAGGTTCGGGTGTGTTTAATAAAAAGATTAGAAATTCATAAATTCAGTGAAAAGAAACTCTGTGAAATGAATTTTCATTCTCATTTGTTTCAGTTTGAGACGATGATGCGGTGCACCTATGTATTGTAAAACTTACAATACAATGTGCAAACGAATCGTAAAGAAAAAAAATGTAAAACAGTTTAGTTTTACACATTAATTTGCAACGTTTCAAGTAATATATATGATAGATAAAGAGATTAGATGGCTATATTACACATTAATTCCCGATTTTTTCAAAATTTTGTTAGACAAATTCCCGATTAATTAAATTATATTTTCTCTTGCAAGTGAACAATTATTATCAGTTTTACCCCAATAACACAAATGTCGCAAAATACTTTCAGTATATAAAATATTCTAAGAATATCTCAGAATATACTGAGAATATTTTGTGTTGTTAGGTCAAAATATTAAAACTAGATTTTGTTTATTTATTTTTTATACCTTTTTCGATAAGGATTTTTGAATAAAATATAAATAAATTATTGGAATATTTTAATTTTCCCAAATGCGAGAAAAAATGCTGATTTTCAAGATTTTCCCGATTGTTAGACACTCTGCATATATTCAGATAAAGTATTCATAAACTAATAACAGTATAGTCAATATTGTTCTCCCACTTTTCTCTCTTTCATAAATTATCAAAAACTTGCCTACACTGAGCGGGAAATTTGAATCTCTCGTCTATTGTTTACGTACGCACGCGCATGCGCCTCCTCGTTACGAATTTCTCGCGATGCGCCGCCGCATGCCACATTTTTGAACGAATTCAAAAACGCGCTTTCCTCGTCGAAGACCGTCGTTTCCTCAATTATTTCAAACGATCGCCGTAATATCAAAAACTAATCGATCCCGTAAGTACGTCAACGCCGATAAGCAGCGCCGTGGAACGCGACCAAAAGCGACGGCCGATGACGCGCGTGAAATAATTGCACCGGACAAGCGAGGGGCAAGTCGGGGAAGGGGGAGTCGGGGGGGGGGGGGTGTTAACGTTTTCCCTGAAACATGTTGCCGAACCCACGCGAACCCGCAACAGCTATGAGCCCGCCTACCACTCGAAAAAAAAAATGAAGGATGCGTGTACAAATCTTCTAGCTGACTACACTATGCACTAGCGCTTAGGCATTTGTCTTCCGGGATAAATTACTGCAATTCGATCGGCTCATGGTGAGTTCATGTATGTCCGTTTTTACACTCTCCATGTGTATGTACACCGTTTAGAGTCG